>JAOXXN010000065.1:56221824-56236173 GCA_026770055.1 Myrmophylax atrothorax
CTGGCTTCATCAGTTGAAAAATGAAGCTCTTCTAGTTTGCACCGGCTGAGATCCTGCCCCCCAGGCTTTCAGTTTGACTGGTTTTGTTCAGTGTGTATTGATATAATGTATTGAAATTATGGCATAGTCTTGACAGCCTTCAGCGATTTTTTTTTTTTAATTTTTTCACTCTCTCCATTCAAATAGTGTATTGTTTTCAGTGAAGTGTTTAAACAACCACGGAAGCGTTTACTGCTTATCCTTCAATTATTTATAGTAGTAAATAATATTTAATCCTTCCTGCTTTTCCCCCCCTCTCCCCCTACCCTGTATCGAGTTAGTTTAATGTCTAAATGTTGCTTTGATTAATAGTGTCTCTTACGCCTGACCAGTCTCACGCTCGCTGTGCTTCCATTGCCAGTCCCGCAGTGTCGATAAGCAGCACGCTGTGATCAACTATGACAAGGAGAAGGATGAGCACTGGGTGAAGGATCTCGGGAGCTTAAATGGCGTAAGTATCAAACCTCCTGGCTGGCAGAGGCGAACTCAGGGTGTGCTGAGTCTGCAAGTGCTTGTGCACTCACTGAATTCTGCTGTTAGGCCCTTTTGGGTCACTGCAGCTGCTGGCACGAGTTAAGCTAAACATACATAATTATTTGCAAGGCCTGAGATGGAGGTCATGTAGCATCTCATCTTGGTGAATATTGTATGTCTTTTTCCCTTGCTTTGGGTGTCCTTGCAGAATGCTTCAGGGCTCACAAAATCACAAAGCCCCTTGCAAAAGAGGAGGAATTAAATTCAGTTTTATGTTGGGGATGTTAACTTTCAACTGGTGAAGATTCTGGAGCAGCTGTTCATTATGAGCAGGGTGACCTTCTCGCTGTTCTGCTGTCAGTGCATGGAGTGATTTATGGGATGATAAGACATTTAATTTCTTCGGGGAGAAACTACTTAAAATTGCCCTTTTTTTTAAATAACAATAATAAAAATTGCTCTTTTGCCGCCTTGTGCCAGGTTTGGGTGAAGACCAAGGGATAATGTGAGCCCAAAGGAGGGAACTGAGCTGGCCTCAGTCTTAACCCTTGCCTGGTCCTGACTCATGCAGTGGTGTTGGTCAGCTCAGTGATGGCTTTGTCTGCCCACCTGAATTCTGTGATGCTTAAATACACCATTGTAGTTTAAACTGCCCTAATGTCATAGCATGCCTCTGTTTTGGCAGTTTCTTCATACTATTCCGCTGCTGGGGCAGGTCTAAGCTTGATTCACATAATTGTCTTCCCAGTGGGGGTTTTACTGCTGTCATTGTTTTGGACTTAGAAACAGAAGCCCTCCACCATCACAACCACAAAACCACAAGAGGAGCCCAGAAACTTGTACAAAAACAGTGGCAGCCCTCCACTGTTCTGCCTCTTCTGGCATCTGAACACAGCTCCAATGAGTGTTAATCCTTCTCAGCCCAATAGCTGAAGGCACAGAGCCCTGCTGAAGTGGGAATATTTCCAGTAACTGGCCTGAGCTCTGGCTGGGTCCCTGGTTCAAAACCTGTGGCATTTAACTCATGGTGGCAAAATAGCAGATAAAAATTCTTCTTGCAAGTGAGGGAAGACTTGTACCACTAATTCTCTTCTATCTTCACATACTAAAGCATATGAATTTACAACAATGGACTTGTGCTTGGAGAAGGAGTGAAGTAAAAGGAGTTAGAGCAGTGTCTGCCTTCTGCAGCTGATCAAACACACTTCTGTTGAAAAAGACTGTTGTGGCCAAACCAAATTTGTTTTGCATGAAAGAAACATATTGTCCTTATTTGAAAATTGTCATAAAAACTTGTTTTCCCCCTGAAACTAAAGAAACCACTCTTGAGGTCCTTGATTTTAAATCCGCTTTCAGAATTTTCCTGTATTTTGTATTTAATTTTGAATTATCCACCATGCATTATATGGCTTTGCTAGATAATCAGGTTCATATTAATTGTCAAAATGTTTTGTATTGTTTTTGTTATAATGTTGAGGTGATTCTTTATTCTCTATTCAGAGCTTTTTGTTTTTGAAGGTAGCATTTCTGTCTGCAATAAGCACTTTTCCTTGAGTTATTTTACCTGAAGTGATATGGACAAATAGGCAGCTATCAAAATAGGTTTTCTTGCAGACTTTTGTTCTGCAGAAAATTCAGCAAATAATTTTTCCTGTTCCAGATGTGACTGTTGTGTGTTTTTTAAATACAAAAAACTTGCATGCAAATTAGAATTCTGTGCCTTTTAACTAGCTTCAGTGTTTTTATTCTGAAATTACAGGCCTGTTTCCCAGCTCTTCTGTAAATTGCCAGGAAGCTGGGGGCTGTTGTCTGCTGAGGTTCTAGTTTCCTGCTCAAGCATTTATTTTTCCTCTCTGGTTAATACTAGGTCTGATCATGCATGTTTTGCTTGGCTGAGGGGAGAATGCAGAAGGACAAGGGGAGAAGACAGATTGTGCCTCAGTGATGAAAGCATGTAAATTCATTTTCTAGCATAATTTTGATTCCCTAGACTGTAGCTGCACTTGTACTGAGGGTACAAAGATCCAGCAGTAGTTCCTGGTCTGAGAGGCTGGGTGAATCCCACCTTGCCAAGTTGGGTAACTCCTGGTGTCTGTGACTGCCCTGGATCCAGCTGACCCCCATCAGCACCTTGGAGCCTCTTTAGCTGAGTTTCTTACTTATTTTTATTTGGCCTAGGTTATTAAAAAAGTACTTTGGTTTATTTGTGAAATATCCCTGTGTGCTTAATTTGATCCTCTGTTGTTCTGTGAGAATTGCTTCATAGTGGGTCCCCTCAGAAAGCAGAGACATCAAACATGTTTGTTGACAACTGTGAAGTACATTTCTTGCACCTTTATAGGGCTGTTAGTTTCTTTAGGCCTCAATTAACTGCCTGAAGCCTGGGAAGAATGAGTATGTGAATTTTTAGCATGAGCGTCTGGTGTCTTGGACAGTGCGGCATTTGCTGGCATGGTGATGGTGCTGCAGGTTTTTCCCCTGTTCTCTTGTGCATTTTCTTTTTCCCCTTCTGTGATAGGCTGTGCTTGTTAAATTATCAGACCTTGGGGCTGACACCAGTCTTGTTTGACATCCAGTGGAAAGCTGATTTCCAGCTCAGTAATTAAGAGTGAGTTGCACCGTTTTCTCTTGCTGGTTGTGAAGGGTGTAGGAGAGCCGAGAGCATTTGAAGTTCCTTACTTCAGGCAACTCATTTATGTGTTCAGGTCGGGGACTAAAACTGCATTTGCAGTTGGTGGAAAGGTAAATCTCCCTGGAGGTCCCTTCACAGCACCTTGCTTTGAAGCGTAATTGGGGTGCTCTGACTTGCCCATGGGAGCTACTTGCTGGTGTTGTTTTTTCCAGGGAACTTGGCTCCTCACCTGGCTGGCTTTGTGCTAGTACACCTGGAATATGTGTAGTATCGTTGGGAGGTGGGCATGGGTGCCCTCCAGGAGCCCCATCCCTCTAAGATCCATCACCTTGACACCCTCAGTCAAAACCTGTTCTGTGCTCCTTTCCTGCAGACGTTCGTCAATGACGTGAGGATTCCTGACCAGAAGTACATCACCCTGAAACTGAATGATGTCATTCGCTTCGGCTATGATATCCTTCTCATTCAAAGAGGGAGTGGGACTCGGGTCTTTGGGTTTTGTGCTGTTTGCTGTGAGAGGAGTTACCAGGACTAATCCTGACTACAGAGTAAGGATGTTTTGTTTTGTCTCCTAGAGCCTTTGGATGGATATAAGCTTGCATTTCTCCACCATGAACCTGATTCTGAGCAGATTTGTGGTGCCTGCTGCCTTCATGGAACTTTGAATCAGGCTCTGCACTGACAGTAGTGACTGTGGAAGTGCCTCTTCAGTCTCCTTCTAAGGAAGGTTGCATTCTTTGATTTTCATTTGCATGACAACTGTAGCTGGTACCAGCCAGGAAGGAAACATGGTTTATATGTTTTTGTATGAACTAACACATTCCTCTTTCTTTATTTTTAATCCAACTTTTGTGGATTTATTAGTCATTTCATACAGATGCTGGCTTTCAGACAATTTTCAGGCCTTCAGCCTTAAACTTTTAGCTGTGGGGCTTATGGTCAGACCCTTGACTCTGTATTGATTAAAGTTTGCCCGTGTAAATTGCTTCTGCCACAAAATGCAAGACTAAATCTCCCTTTAGCAACAGCAAGTTTCATCTCTGTCGAAGGAAGCACAGCTGCAGTTAGTGCTTTGTTTACAGAGCCACAAATCCTGCTGTTGTCTGCTAAAACACCTTTGCCTTCAACCCTTTCCTTTTTTATCCTGATGTGACTGTATGACTGGCTATAAGCATAGATGTTGGAATGCCTTTCTTAGCCTGCAGAGCAACAGTGATAAGCAGAGGCTCCTATTGCTGCCTTTTCATGTCATCTGATACGTTTTTCACTTTTTTTAGTTGCTTCTATCTGCCAAACTTTGCCCACTCAAGCTGAATTTAGAAGTAGCAAGTGTCTTCTCCAGGTTTCTTTTTTCTTTGCTGGGGAAATGTCAGTTAAAACAGTCCAGACATTTCTGAGAATAGAGGCAGAGACTAAGTGCTAGTACACCATTTGTTGGTGGGAAATTTGTTGGCTGGAAGACTCTTGTGCATCCTTGACCCCATGGCTACATTCTTCTGCCTTTTGCCGACCCCATGATAATCAGTTGTGCTTGGCCTTTTAAATACTCTGAGGTTTGCTGAAGCCCAGAGAGCTGAAGCAGCGAGGAGAGGCTGAGCCTCACTGAAGCCTTTTACAGTTTATAAGCAACCTCAGTTGTAGCTTTTCTTGACTTTACAGATACTCTTTTTGTGTAGCAGGTGATGTATCTTCTGGTCTTTTTGTATATGGGGAAACTCATCGAAGATGCTGTGAACCTAGTCCTGGGAAGGCATAAGCCGGTGCCTGTAGTGTGGGTGGGTTTTAATGGCTGCAGTACAGGTTTAAACTTTTTATAGAAAGCAGTTCTGTGCAGCTGAGTTGGAAGTCTTTAATCCTGCAGCCCTTACATGGATATTCATGTAAAATGAGTGATTGCACTTATGAATTTTAGAATTTATTGCCCTCAACAGGAAAACTCTAAAGAATGTAGGTTTTAGTCATCTTTCTACTCCATTGTAGTTGCTATGGCAGTTACAATGTTTTCCTCTCCTTAGCTGCTTTGGTGCCACTCTCTTTAGCAGTGCTTCCTGTGCACACTGCAGGCAGCTCAGTGTGGGTGGCAGCACCTCCCGAGGTCTCAGAGTCAGCTGTGTTGCTGTGTTCTGTTGCACGGGAGCATTTCTCTTTTCCATTTACAGTTTCACTTACAGACTCTGCAGAGTTTCCCTGCTAGGCCAGTATCACTTGGTTTATTTTTAGTCTAACATTTTCCATCTTTCCTTTTTCTCCTCTTTGATTTCTGCTGTGCTGATTGGGTTGTTCATGATGACATTCCAGATGCTTGCTTTTCTTTTTTTTTTTTTTCCTAATACAGTGTTGCTGAGGATTATTGCCTGGGCTCAGCCATGTAAATGCCTCCTTTCCTAAGAGGTCACAGCAGCCCATGACCTGATTTACTTTTCATCTAGGAAATTGCAGTGGCTGAAAGGCCTCATCAGGGCAAGAGAGCACCATAGTCCCAGGCATCCAGGCAGGGAGCTGAACTCTACTGCTCCCTTATCCAGTGTATGAGATTGGCCCATCTTGGCCAGGATACTGTGAGGAGAGAGTGGTCTGCCTGAAGCTGCCAGCCAGGTGGAAAGGAGCGGGGTGTGAGTTGAGCTGGGGTTCTGGTTGCTCCCCTGGGTCCTGCACAGACTTGCTAGCCCTCACCCAGGCTTCTCCTGCCCAGCTCCCCTTGTCTGTTGCCCCTCAGTTGGCATGGGTCTGGCCAGGAAATGTGATTGCACACTCTCTTGCAAACCATACACAATAAAGACCATGGTTTGATGCAGTGCAGGCAATTTTTAGTACCCTGTGTATTTTAAGATTCTCTGGTTTTATGTTCCTGTGTTCTCTCTGTGACTAAATGCTAAATTTCTCTGTCCATCCAATTCCCTTGTCGTTTCCTTAACAAGTTCTGTACATCCGAACATGTACGTCCTGGAACAAATTCAACACAAAGTCCCAGAAGAAGCATTAAAGGTAATGGCTGGGTGCAGGTGCATTTTTTTAGAAAAATGTTTTAAGTACTCTAGTGATGATCAAACAGAGCAAAATATTAAAGTACTCTTGATGGCAGTGAAATGTTCCATAGTGGGAGACTCTCCTTGGATTGGGACTTAATAAAGCCCTCCTATGAGGGAAGATACTTTTCTCAGTTATCTCAGCTCTGATCTCTCTTATCCTGTGCTAACACATATCATGAGTGCCAACAAAATAAAAGGTTTCTTAAAGCTGTAACATATTAAGGAACAGTCAGCACCTGAGCTTGTGGGTGAAGCACAGCAGAACTTATTCCCTCCCAGAAGTGCAGCACAGATGTCTTTTTCTGAGCATGGTGACTTCAGCCAGCTCATCACACTTCCTCCATCAGGCTAAAGTTTGCTTAATTTATTCATGTGTATCATCTCATTTTTGCCTTCAAGCTCTCAATTTTTACTTATTCAGCAGTCAGTCCTCTTTGGATTGAGGTGTTTTTTAAAACACAGTTCAGTAGTGGGTAAGAAATATTCAAGCATCATCTTACTTAAGTCAGAAAAGTAACCCCCTCTAGGCAAGAAAGCTGTCACATTCAGCTGCGATATCAGTGCCACACATCAGCTCTTGGCTAGTAGATACTGTCTTCTTAGCCCTGGTTCCATGTTTAGGACTTGGAGAGGATCGGAAATGTAACAGCTAGAACTGAGCAAATGATTCATTGAACTTACTCAGGGGTGATGTGGATGGGTACACCCTTTTATTAATTTACTTGTAATAAACTGACTCCTAAATAGCTCGTTTACTGTGTTAATATGAAACCTATTTTAAGGCAGAATCCCTTTCCTAGCTGGAGAGAGGGTTTGGAGAAAAATAATTAAAATAGATTCCAATTGCCTTTGCTGGTAAACTGAGATAATGCAGATGAATGCCCTGAAATAAGTGATAGTGTTCCTTTAATAACAAAGGGGATTTCGGGATTTGAATCCTGAATGGAAAACGGTCTGGGTTCTGATTCTTCTGTTTATTCTTTAAAGGATTCCCTAATTAGTTGTTTTGCAAAACTAAGTCACAGTGACCTTCCCATGGACTAGAATTGTCACTTTATGGCTTCCAAATGGGGTATTTCTGCTGTTCTGTAGCTTCTACACAGGTATGCATGCTTTTTGTTGCAGAACAGAGCTGCAGTGTGTACATGTGCCTGTGAGTGATCTCTTGGTGGGGAAGAGGGGCTCACTGTTGCTTCTGTCTCTGCAGCATGAGAAGTACACCAGCCAGCTGCAGATGAATTACAAAGGCACTGCGATGAAGAGGGCGGAGCAGCCCATGGAGCACGGTGTCTACACTGAGTCCCAGCAAGCAAAGCTGGAGAAAGGAGAGAGGAAAGCAATTACAGGTACCTGCTCAGGAACCAGTTAATCAAGATTCTGAACAAAGTGCAGCTTGAGCCCTGCGCTGGGTCATGATTCTGACAGTAGTGTTATGGATAGCATCTGAGAGCAGTTCTAGAAGGGTCATCTTTCTAAACCCCTTGGGTGTTCCAGACTCTCGGTTTTTGGAGATTCAGCCTCCAAAAAACATCAGCTGGTGTGATGGCTCATGTATGCCTTGTTGCTGCATGTGTTCTGGAAAACCTGTGGGCTGAGCAGGTTTGGTAAGTTCGCTGGCACATGTCTGGTCTATTTTTAATTTCCTAATCGTGAGCTGGTGTTTGAACAGAGACAGTGACTCAGAGCAGAAAATGTATGGCTGCTATGGTGTGATGCTGGCAGGCAGGCAAAGAAGCAACAAGCCTTTTCTTTCCAAAAGCCCTGTAGGGTCTCAAATGGCTGTATTTCCTAATGTGCCAGTATGTGGGATTGAAACCGCCTGCCAAACTGAGAAATGTTGGCTTCAGGTTCACTATTCCCCAGCTGCAAACCTTTTCCATTTGAGAAATTCCTTCTGTTCTCCATTTCATTACCAACTGCTGCCTTCCTTTAAAGACCCTTTGTCAAACTTACTTCCTCCCTGTTCCCTGTCATGGTGTACCAAGACCTCCCCAGCAGTCTTGTCTCACCCATGTCACTCAACTTCCTGCATCCTCTGTGTGTGCTGCCCTGATGGGTCTCTTGCCAGTTCTGCTCGGGTATCAGTTGCTGGCCTTCTAGAGCTTGCTGATGCATGGGAGGAACAAATATATGGTTTTAAAGTATACTGGTGACAAATAACTGACAGTGGTGTTCTTGTGGCTCCAGGGTGGCAGAGCAATTGGAAAGCTTTAGGGTTAACGGAGAGACTTCTGTTGGAGGAACAATCAGGGAGGTGAATGGATGGAATAGGATGGGCAAGTACAAGAGTGAGGTGAGCATCTTGAGTGAGGTAATCTAGAGATAGATACAGCAGCTTTCTAGAAAAGTGTGCAGCTTTGGGTAAATCCATTAAGGCTTCGTGATAACTAATTGGAGTGGGTTGGTTGTCCTTAATCTCTCATGTATTGTCTTTATGAAAATCCCTCTAAGCTGACATAGTGTACTAAAGCAGGATAATGTCTCTCCCTGGTCTCCTCTTTACCTCCAGCTGTGGGTGGAAGCACATGCACATTCAACCATGTGCCCAAGTCCCATTTTTTTGCACCAGAAAACCTTTCTTTGTGTTACTTTTCCTGTGTCTGTGTGTTGTGTGACTGTGTTTGGGACTTTGCCTGACAAGCGTGCAGTTAGACAGATGAAGTTTGTGGTGATTAACTGTGGCATTGCAGAGGGTGAGACGAGGTGAACCCCACTATGGGAGGAGCTCTACAGCTGCCTTTCAGATGGCAGGAGGTTCTTGAAAAGCATTGCCAGTATCTGGAACCAGTTTGTATTTTCTGCTGCCTGGTTCTATGAACATGCTCATTTTTATTCTTGCCATCTTCCAGAATGCTGTGGTTGGTTTTAGCCTACATAGCATAAGCAGTTGATATTTGGAACACCATCAAAGTCAGGACATTAAGTGACTCTTTAGCAAGGTGACCCATTTCTCCAGCCTGTGATTTGCAGACCTGCATTATGTTTCTGTCCTCTTTAGTGGGCACAGACGATAGGTCTAAGGCAAAAAGGGCTGTGAGTTCTTACTGGAGGCCAGCGCTGAAGTGTGTCACGTGCAGTGGGACTGATGGGCAGATCTAAAAAAATCTGTGAAGTGCTGCTAACCCCACTGAACGATGGAGGAAATTAGGATTTTTTGTTGGAAGTACTTTGCTGGATTGGATTGAAGCCTCTGGAAGCAAGAGAGGGAGCCTGAACATTAAATCAGTGCCTGGCTCTCAAAAAAGCATCTGTCACGTGAGCAGAATGATCAGTGGGTGCTTTTTTCATCTGCGATGTGACTAATTCACCTTGTCTTCAGCTGCACACATGCAGGATTTCTCCTTGGCTGCTTGGAGGAGTGGCAGCAATTTAAAATGATTAGTGGAAGGAAGAATGTAGTGTTCTTACCAGGAGTGGGTTTGCTCAGTGGCAGCAGAAAGAGGCTTTAGGGAAAGAGCTGGTTTGCTAAGCCTCTAGGTATTTAGGAATTTGCATTGACTAATTAAAGCAAGGTCTGGGGTGACAAAAGCCTTTTGAAGGATCTCTTCCCAGGGCCTGGGTGGAAAAGAGGCAGAGGGAATGCAAGCTTTCAGGGAAGAGGTTTAACAAAACAATATGAACAATTACAGCTGCTTAGAAATGGGAGGAGTTGGGGGGCTGAGGATAAAGAGATCCAGGGGAGTGAATGGGAAACAGCCAATTTAGTCTTTACGCTGTTGAACTTGCAGCTTTTGGGTGTATGTTGCCTGTAAGCAGAAAAATCATCAGTCTTTGTGAAATGTTTGAGGCAAGGAGCTTGGTAAATCCTGTGGGTTGGATATGGACATGAATAGAAGTGTCCACAGTTCAGCTAGTTAATAGCCATAAAGATAGCTAAAAATAGCTATCAGCTCTCATGTTTAAAGCCTTAAGCAATCAGGAAGCCAGGTAGAGCCTTGAACTGAGCAGATTTCAAGGTGGTCACAATCCCTATCCCCATCTGTTGCTACCTGAGTCGAGGTACTTGATGAGATAAACTACTTCGTAGTTTTCTGTTCTCAACACACAGTTAATCCTCAGGTTGATCTTAATTTGGGGGGTTTTTTTCAAAGCCTTCACAGGCTGATGGGACTAGGTAATCCTGAATCTGGTGACTAACCTCTGAATAACTGCACAGGCCTGAGTTTCCAGGGGTGGAGGCTGCTTGCAGCTGAAATGGGCATCACCAGTTACAAGAACAGGACTTGAGCTTCTCGCAGGATCTGTGAAATAGACTTGCTCACCAGGTTAGCATCCATTTCATTAGGAAGTCCTTCTCAACAGGGTGGACAACTTGAAAGTCTTGTTGATGTCTGAGGCTGAGGTCAGCAAGCAGTGTGGATGGAGGCAGTGGGAGTTGTGCTTAGTTGTGAAGTGGTTTCCATGGTCTTTGGCTGCTTTCCCCATGAGATCATGGCAATAGCTATTTAGAATCACAGCACTGCCCTAACCTTTAATTTAGGGGAGTGATGGTGGTATATCTGCTTATTGCCTGAGCCAGGGTGGTGGTAACTGCAGTATATTAAAGATTTTACCATGCAATTGATACAAATAAATTTGTGATTTTCAAATAAGGCTGTGTCTTGGATTGTGATTTGAAAGCCCCTGGGATCTGTGTATGTTCTCAGCAGGTACAAAAGACTGGGTCTTAGATTAGCCATGTACATGGGAAATAAATACTGCAGCAAAGAGTCAGAGAATTGCTTTATGGTTGTGATTCCTACTAAGTCTGAATTCTCTATTTTGGAGAGAAGTTAAAAAACAGAGATGTAAAGAATTAATTTTAAAATGTTATAGCTAGATCATCTTTGTCACCAAGGCCTCTGCTGTAAGAAGCCTTCTCTGCATCTTCTGAAGATGGACGTTACTGTTATTAATAATGAATCAAAACCAGTTTGACTTAAAGCAAGCTGGATTTCTCATGCTTTTGTTATGACTTGCAGCAGACAGCTTCAAAGCTGCGTGTGCTTCTGTGAGTAAAGGAGTTTGCTGCTGCTGACTCTCTCTCTCTCTCTCTCTCTCTCTCTCTCGTGCTGGCGTGAAGCTTTGTGGGGGCCTGGGCAAAGCACAGCCCTCCGTCCTGTCCTGACCACAGGGCACACCTTCAAGGGAAATCAGACCTCTCTGTCTTATAAGCTCTTCTGCCCACTCATGATGGAAAGCATTATTAACAGTCTTTCTCCTTTCCCTTTCATCACCTGGACTATATTTTTGGTCCTTCCCTTTTGTTGTTCTGTGTGATTCACTTTTCCATAAATACATCCTTTCTATTAACCTGTCTCATCTTCTCTTGTTGTGGTGCCTCTCCTTCAGGTGATCAATAGTCCTATATTAATTTAACAGGCCATGGTTTTGTTAGACTGTGAAACAAATGGACCTCCCTTGTTCTGCATGAAAACAGCCTTCATTTTTTCTTTGCAGTGACTGTCCCAAAGACTGAAATCCAGGAGCAGAACATGTGTATGTCAGTGGTCTTCCCTGTATTACACCATGACTGGTAGCTCAGTATTTATCTGGCTAAATGCTTGTGCTGACCTCAATTCAGTTATCTAAAAGGATGGTTTTCGGGCTGTCTGCCTGAATTGATGAGCCAAGAAATATGTCTAAATGAATTGGCACCATCTGGGCAGCCTGGCACAGAGTGGAGAGAGGTGGTAACGAGCTGCCATCAATTGCAGGAAGTCTCATGTCATTAAAATGACTGAGCAGTTTGTTTTCATTGGTGTTCCTTGCTTCACCCGAGCAAGGCCCCAGTCTCTCTGCTCTTGCAAGAGCATCCATCTTACACTAAAACAGAGCAGACAGGTGGTGGCCTCAGGGCAGTTTGTGCAGCGGTGCTGCTCTGGATGCTGCAGGTCCAGGTTGAAGTTGCTACCCAAAATGCACTCCAGCTGGTGAAGAGCAAAGCGCCCTGGCACAACTGCATGTGTAGCTGCTCCCTGGCCCATTTCTGTCATAGCCATCTGTTGTAGCTGTCTTCCTATCATGTTTGGTTTTGTTTTTTTTTAACCCACTCTCCTTTCTCTACAGTATTGTGTTAGAGCTGGAGTGGGGAGGGGTGTCGGGTTGGTTGTACTGGCAAATTAGAAGGGGCAGAATCTTCTGACATGACCAGGGCAGCAAATTCATGTAGCTCTTTGTGGTGGTTTTGGCTGGGGTAGGTTAATTTTCTTCCCAGTGGCGAATATGGCTGTGTTTTGGATTTGTGCTGAACATGGGGCTGATAATATAGAGATGTTTTTGTTATTGCCGAGCAGGGTTTACACAGAGCCAAGGCCTTTTCTGCTTTTTTTACTGCTATGCTGGCAAGGAAGTTGGGGCTGCATGGGAGGTTGGGAGGAGACACAGCAGGGACAGGTCACTCAGCTGACCAAAGGGGTATTCCAGACCCTATGACATTGTGTTCAGTCCATGAAGTTGGGGAGAATAAGGAGGAAGGGGAGGATGTTTGGAGTGATGCTGTTTGTCTTCCCAAGTCACCATTGGGTGTGATGGGGGCCTGCTCTCCTCGAGATTATTGAACACCTGCCTGCCCTTGGGAAGCAGTGAATTAATTCCTTGTTTTGCTTTGCTTTGTTTGCATGGCTTTTGCTTTTCCTATTATGGTGTCTTTATCTCAAACCATGGGTTTTTTTCCTTTTACCCTTCCTATTCTCTTCCCAACCCTGGTGCTGGTGTAGTGTGTGTAGGACTTGGCTGCTGGCTGGGGTTAAACCACAACACTCTTCTGAAGTCAGGGAAGTTTTACTCTGGGTCAGGATCTGGCCACTTTCAGCAGAAGCCAATAATGATGGTGTCTGTGATACTTAAAGTTATTCAAAATGCAAATTAATATGAATGCTCAGTGGAAACATTAATTGCTCTTAAAATATTGAAACTGTCCCCAAATAGCAAGATACTGACTCCTCAGCTTTCCAACTGTGCTTTTTGCTGTTTTAAAATGAAGTTCCAGTTTATTGTGGAGGCTGGGAGAGGAAAGGAATGAAACCACACACACAATTGTGCAGCTTTTTCACAGATGCTGTAACAAGCATTGCAGGTGGGGGCACTTGAGCTCTATGTCATAGGGTAGGAGCAACCTTCTGCTGCCATGGAATGAGTGCAGTGGAGTGTGTCTTGTGTCTTCCACCCAGGTGGACCCAGATCTGTGCACTCTGGTCAACTTGATGCATATTTTTTAGGTGCTCCTTGACGTGCCCAGGGGTTTTGTCTTTGTGGTAGCTTTTGTCAGAGGGGAGGTTTGGGGAATTTCCAAAAACCTGTTGGGACTTGGGGAAATTTGAGACAACAGACAACCTGGCTCATTGTTCTTTTATTCTTTATAAGTCCTTTTTTTTCCCCTTCAGTTTCCAATGCAATCCCAAAATTCCCCATCAACAGAAAAGGTCTGACTAAAAGTCTGACTTTCTCCCCTGGCTGCCTTTACCCTGTAGTAGAAAAGCTCCTGGGGTACAAAGGCAGTAGTTCCTGTGTTCAGTACCAGGTGGGACACAGATCTTGGAGCAGTTTCTGGGAAGATGTCTGTCCTTCAGGATGTGTGTGAACACTCTTAGCTCACTTCTTCCCCTTTGGACACAAAATTTTCTTGGAATAGATCACTGGCATCTTCTAGACTAGGGTGCCTTTGGGATCCTGTGAGGGGCTGGGATGTGCTGGAGCAACGAGCTGTGTTGAGGCAACTCCTTGCAAGATGCACCCAGTAACACCACCCACCCTTGGGAAAGATGCTGGTTGTGCAAGAGTCGAGTGCAAGTGGCCTTTCCATTTCATCTGTAGGGTAGTTAAGCCCTTTACTGTTGAACCTAATTGACCTTTAGGGATGAATTACCTCAGACATAACTAGTTGTTGTTAATGCATTTGTCTTAAAGTGTTGTTCTTCTCCTGGCCCTATCTGCCTCTTGACCATCAACCCTAAGATAGTGCAAGTCAGAGGGTGATAATCCATTGTGTGCCCAAAAGAGGTGCCTGAGGCTGGTAGAGCAGATCCTGCATGGTTGGAGTGGGGAATGCTGGACAGGTTATAACATGAAGAGAGAGGGTGGTAGGTTTCTGCTGGGCTGTGTGACAGAGACTCTCAGTCTAGCAGAAACCAAACCTTACATGGAAGTACCTCTGTTCATTGACAAGCTTGTGAATAGATTTTTTTGAGTTTTCTC
>JAOXXN010000065.1:56236273-56255585 GCA_026770055.1 Myrmophylax atrothorax
GGTTTATCCATCCTCAGTTATGAAACATACTGTTTGGCAATTCCAATTTATCATGGTGAGAAATGCTTCCTCCTTTGAACTTTCAAAGGCCACCTACACAGGAGGGGGACATGGTTTATCTTCCATGCACTCTAGGCAGAGAGGAGAGTATTACCTTCAGCCTCTTTTGATCCTCAGTGTGAAGGGAGGCTGCTTGGTTCACTTTGAAACATGAAGAGCTCTTGAAAAGGACCTGTGCATTGCACCTGTAAAGCAGAATTTTTGCCTGTGGACTGTCAATGTATGAGCTTATATATCTCTGGAATGATTCTAGAAAAAAATATCTGAAGTGGTAGCCACTGGGTCTGTGTAGGTTTAGAAACAGCAGTGTAAAATCAGGCTTCTTTTCTTTCCTTGGCTTCTTTAATTTCCCTTCCTCTCCTGACTTCCTTTATGCTAACGACTGCTTTCTGCAGTGTTCTATGAGAGCAGGGAATGCAAAATTGCAGGACTGTTTGAGAGCTGCTTTACAAAGAGCAGTGTGTGGTTTGAAAACCACAAGCCGAGCAGCAGCTGGCAGTAGAAGCCTGGCTATGGCTCTGGAGCTGCAGCCAGGGCTTGAGACGTGGCTGGTAAAGCGTGTGCTGAGGCAGAAGCAGCTAACAAAGGTGGAGCTTAACCTCAGCCCCTGACCTATCCTGGTTTTTCTATCACCTCTAGATGAAAGAACAAAAGCTATTTTATTTGCTTCTCCTAAACTATTAAAAACCCCCATAATATTAACTATACCACAGGTAAATTGGGATGTTTTCTTTTTACTTGTTGCATAAACAGCAGCAGCCCAAGGCATTGCCAAGACACAGTCTTATTCTGTGGGACACAAAACAAGAAGCAGTGGATCAGTTTCTCTGGGTTACTAGTTGTTGCAGGGAGGACTGATCTTTCAGTCAGTGCTCACTGAGCAGACAAAACTATACAAGCCTGGCTCCTCTGGGGAAGCTTCTCCACAAGAAAAACCTCTGTCCTGCACTGACTGTGGAATCCACTTGGTTTACTTTAAACTTTAGAGTGCAAGAGTTTACTACTTCTTTATGAATGTGCAGGGAGATGGTTTCACCATTTTTCCTAAATTTTGTAATGCTTCAAGAATTTCCTATTGTGGAATGTGTGTCACTGTGAGTAGGAGTGGCAAATAGTGGGAAAAAAATCCCTAACCTTGAAACACCCAAGGATATGGTGGTGTAAGAAAGGGCAGAGCTAGAGTCTTGCCAGTTAAGATCAGGAAAAAGATCTGAATTTCACCTGAATTGCTGGTGAGTTGCAGACAATTTTGTGGTTAGTGTTTTGTAGTCTGTCCTGCCAAAAATCTTCCACTTCCTGTGGATAATAAGATTAGAAAGGGAGAAAACCAGTATTTGGGAGACAAAACTATGAAAGACAAGGAAGGGAAGTGGAGTCAGCATCTTACAGTAGAATGTGAAAAATTAAAAAGGGTGAAAAAAACCCCTGAACATATTATTGTGTATAATTTGCTGTTAAAGCTACACTATAACAGGATCATGGTCTCATCTGGCCCTGCTGGTTTTGTTTTTTTTGGCATGTGGTTGACTTCTGTGAACCTGGTAAATTGATGTTTTCTGTGTCAAACTATTTGCTTGTCCTCTTTCTAGAAACAAATACTTACCGCACCCCTCTCTATGGGCAGCCCTCCTGGTGGGGGGAAGATGATGCAAATAACAAGGAGGACAGAAGGCAAGAGGAACATTACTCAGGTAATAGAGGTGATGTGGGGTAGGAGAAGAAGGGGGACACGAAATTTCTCCACACTTTTGATATTTACTGTGTGAAGCCATCCTATCTCAAGGCTTGTATTTTGTGCTTGTATTTGCACATTCCTATGTGCATTGCTGCTGCTGAAACTAGGATAAGGGAGAATTAAAATGTTTTTCCTAAAATATTTGAACATTAGAAACAGCACTTGTGGAATAATTCAGTGTGGATGAAAAAGGCCTCACTGTGCTTGTTTGAGACCTAGTTATCTATAGTGTTCTGTTTCTCGCCTCGTCATCCTTGGAAGCCATTTAGTCTTACTACTCCTGTTGCTGTAAATCTCTATGTATGGAAGATGCATATTTTCTCACTTGTGCTGTAAACCTGATGTTTCTATCAAGCATATGCTCTACTCCACAAAGAAGTGTTACATTTCAGTGCACATCCAGCATCTGTTCTCTAGCAGAGAGGGGTTGTGGTTAGTAGCCCTTCCAAGAGGTTAAAATGAGTGACTGTCCTTCCAGCCAAGAAGTTTGAGTAGTCCTGAATAAATGTGGTTTTATCCTTACAGATGTTAGAGGTTTAGGTGTTGATCCAGCAGAATCATACCTGTGATTAGCTTTGCACACTCAAGGTGTTCCTTTGAACAGTGGAAGGTTGAGTAGGTGTGTGTAAGTGAATCCAGCAGAGTCAAATAGGATCTTCCATATCAGCCCAGGCATACAGAAACCTTAAATTGCTCCCAATCACATAGGCTCTGTCAAAACATGGAAATGTCTGTGTGTATGCAAATTCAGCTCTCTTTCAGGGGGCAGAAGAAGACAGAACAAAGTGAATGTAACAAATGTTGGTCAGACCACAAAGCACAGGTTTGAGTGATGAGGCCAGAGTTTATTCAATTTCAGCTAATGTTTTTGAATTTCAGGTTTTATTGCCTTTTTTTTCCCTTTTATAGAGAGATCCAAAGAGATAACCCAGCATGAGGAGGAAATGAATGGGAATATTTCTACTTATAGAGATGCCCAGGAACAATCTGTGTTTGCCTTCCGGAGAGAGCCAAGTTATTTTGAGATTCCAACTAAAGAATTTCAGCAGCCATCCAAATCTCCAGAAACACAGGTCCATGAGATCCCAACAAAGGATATTGATGCTGTGGTAGCCCCTGTTGTACAGAGTCATGCCTCTTTCACCATTGAATTCGATGATGGTACCCCTGGTAAAATAAAGATAAAAGACCACGTGACTAAATTTTCACTCAGACAGAGAAGACCGTATAGTAAGGAACCAGCTCATACAGAAGTGATGTCCGCGGAGAGCAAAGTGGCTGACTGGCTTGTCCAGAATGACCCAAGCTTGATGAGACGTCAGTCTGCAGGAGATGATGTTTACAGTACCAAGAGTGACCTGCCAGTTCATGTGAGGACACTTAAAGGTGAGTGAATCTTTTGTCATGTGGACATAACTCTCTGTTGGCCGTGCAAATGCAGCATAATGAAAGAGGAGAACCTTTCTCCTTTCAAGGAGAATTGGACTTTATTATCTCTGCTCCAAATTTCCAAGATGAAGAATATTACTTTAATGACTGTTAATGTCTTGAATCTAGCTAGCAGGCTGTTCACCTGGCCCTGAAGTCACCTGTGATGTTGGCCTGGGGACACTGTAATGTGACTCCTCTACATCTATAATGCCAGCTCAGCAATAACTGGCTGAAAAAACTATTTTGATTTTTAAATGTCTAATATAATTTCCATGTGATCAGGCAGGCTGATAAACACAGGTATTTCAGTGAATTTTGTTCTCTTGGCTTCTCTTAGCTTATGGAATGACTTTTCTTTTTAGCTGTAGTCCAGAAGAGTCTTAAGTGTGATCAACCTGGTGGCTGTAATGAGCAGAGGTGGTTGGCTGTATGACAGGAGGTCCTGACACAGAGAATACTGATAGAGTTGAGATATACATGATCCTCAGTAGAGGAAGTTGTGCTTATAGGAAGAGGTTTCTTCTCTTAAAGTAAAGCTTCTCTGAAATCATGCTGTGTTCAAAAACGTTGAATTTTGTGGACTTGTGTCCTGATGGGTGTGTCATTGTGAGGAATTCTTTGGGGATTTTTAAAGGTCTGAAATATAGTTTGGAACCCAGTTCTTAGTACAGCTTGTGGGACTCATGATTCTCATGCAACTTTTGAGTATATTTTACAAGATTGAGGCTTGTTTGGATGTCTCTCTTGGACCATGCACTGAAGAGCTTGGAGAAGGCCACTGATTTCTGCATTCTCACTACCTTGTCTCTGGAAAAGCTACTGTTTGGAATTGCAGCTTTAACTGATGAAGTCATAGTGAAGGTTACCCGACCTACTTGTGCTTGAGGTCCTACTTAAATGAGAGCAAGACCTTATTTTCCCTTGAAGGAATATTTTCTTGGGCCTTTGTTGTAGTTTCATTGTTAGAAAAAACCCCAACTTACTGTAATATGAAGAGTTTTACATATTGCATCTCCAACTTGCTGTTTTGGCTAAATATTTTTGAGAACCCTATACAGTCTTAAAGGTCTCATATTCATGGGGTTTGACATGGCATGGAAGTGGAACAGTTTTGTTGCCATTGCTTGTTTCTAGTTCTTCCCAATAAGGGACAGGGTCGAGGTGCCCTGCTTGGTTATTTAGGGTCTTATTTTCAGTGTACTGTGACTGCATGATAGAGGGCTTTGAGTTGGGGATTTTTTGTTATTGTCATATGGGATTTTGTTGACTTACTGGAGAAACATTGTCAAGGATAGAAGTGTATGATAGAAATGTGCTTCAGTAGTTTTGCTCTTTCCTCTTGGAGAAAACTAGACAGTTGGGCAGCTGTTGCTTGTCCTAGGATTTTCCTGAGCGATGCACAGGAACACTAGGATGATGACACTTGCCTCTCTGTAGTCCATAAGGCATGGAAAGAAGCTGAAGTATTTTAATGCCTAATTTACATATCAGGAAATCAACTCTTTGGACATTTGATTGAAAACAGTGTTGATGGCCTGAGGAGTTTATCCACCTCTGCTTTGGCAGAGGACAGGGTGTCATTTACTGTGATAGCTGCGTAACGTGTTCTTCCAGCAGGGCTCATTTGGAAGATATCTTCAAGGCTTCCACTGGCTGCCTACCAGTTTTGAGACTTCAGGATCAGAGACTCCCACTGTTTGGGCTCATTAGTAATATTTGTTCACTTCCAGGAGCAATGTGGTCAATGTAAAGCCTGGTATAAAGACTAGAGTTCAGCGTGAGAGCATGTGCATGGTGTTCTGCTGGGGCAGCCATGTGCATGGTGGATGTTTTCCTTGTGTCCTCACTGTTTTGCATTTAGCAGAGTTCTTAGCCAAGACCTTTAATTTAAGAACTTTCTCTTCCAAGGGTGAAGCTTATCAGCCCTCGGGGCACAATGCAAAGTTTGATGCCTTCCATCATGAGAGTGTTAGGAGAGTCTTCACAGAACTGACTCCTGGGTTGAATGGACCTTGCATTAAATTCTAATCTTTCACAGTTAACTCAATGTAATAAATGGTCTTCACCCATGAGTCTGGAGAACTTGCAAAGTAGGTTTGAGCAGTTTTCCTTTCAAACACGTGGTATTTTAGCCAGTATATCTTGCTGCATATTACAGTCTAGAGCGCAGAGACTTTCCCCCTTCTCCCGATGACAGGTTCCTGGTCGTTGACTGAATCGTGTTGTGTGCCTTCACACCTGTTTCCTTCTCCAAAAAAAGGTTTGTTTTTTGGTTTACTTTTAATTTTTTGTTTTAATTTTAAGCTTCTGTTTTACTTCAACTTACTTTCTGACAGTCCTGAGCTAAGGTGCTGAAGGTCAGGCAGACACTGGCACACAGAGATGGTTGTAAAGATGATTGTTCCTAACATAAGTGAAAATAAATTATAAAATTTGTTTAAGCTTAGTGAACTCTTTAGGTAATGACTTAACCTTTGTTTGGCTGGTGATAGGATGGTCTGAGTCATGGGGATGTCATAGTGTGATCCTTCAATCTCCAGGAAAAATAAAGAAAACTGCAAATTCAATTTTCTATTACCCTCTGATTTATTTCTCCCTTGTAGAGGAGGATAACGTGGGTGCTCAGGGATGTATGTACTTATAATGCATTGATCTGGTCTTTCATCGTGGCTATTTGGTTTGGTGAGATGCAGTGTGAGAGTTTTATTTACTGATCCTGCAGAGATATTTCTGCTCTCTTAACAGAAAGAAGCTAATGAGATGATTGTGGACTACAGTAATTGGGCAAAACAGCAAAATAATGTCATAATTTTTATTTAATTTGAAAAAAGAAAAAGGCAAAACATTAGGTATCTAAACCAGCCATCATTACAAAATCAGAAACCCATGAAGTTGAAATTACTTCCTTAATTGTTTTAAAACAAAAAAATAACTTGATAGCCAACCAGTGATGAAAAGTGGGGTCAGGAGAGAGCTGCCTAGTCTTTTTTTTCTTCTGTTGTGATGCAATCCATGTACCACACAGATGACTTTGGAGTTGTTTAATCCAATGGAATACTTTTAACTGCAGTGATAAATTTCAGCTGGGCAGTAATGAGAGTGCCACAGCAACTGATAATATGAAAGTCAAATCTGCATACCTTGTTTCCAGGCAATAGGCACGAGGACGGGACACAGAGCGACTCTGAAGACCCTGTGGCGCCCAAGGCGGAGAAGGAGACGCCAGCAGGCAGCGATCGTCCGACAGAGCAAACCAGGCTGCAGCGCCAGATGAGGCGGGATCCCCACGAGATGCTGCACAACAAGCAGGCCTTCGTCATCGAGTTCTTCGAGGACACACCACGGAAGAAGCGGTCGCAGTCCTTCACGCACAGCGCTCACTCCTCCCAGAGTGACACCGACCCGGGGCTGAAGAACAAGGTTGAAAAGCGCAAGAATGCACTGCCAGCAGAGAAACTGGGAAATTCAGTGCCACCGTCCCACCTCACAGCCCAGGCGGGCAAACCCAATAGCAACTCCTGCGGGACCCAAAGAACAAGCTCCTTCAAGAGGGAGAAGACGGAGGATCGAATCAACTCATCATCCTCCTCTGCTTCCAGAGCATCAGCCAAAACTTACGGGAGCGTTGGGAGGAAGTCTAAAATGGCTCAGGATTTTATGGCTGAGTACTTGCGGGAGACTGCTCAGTCTGGGAAGCAGAGTGCTGAGAAACCAGCCCCTTTGCCCATGCCAGTGGCTCCACATGTGGTTATATCATCAGAACCAGAGCCTGCGTCTGCTCCACCTCCAGAGGTGAAGTCTGCCCAGGGCAGGAGGAATGATGAAGAAGACAGTGTAAGCGAAACAGGGACGTACACCATTGAGACAGAGTCTCAGGATAAAGAGGTGGAGGAAGCACGAAAAATGATAGATCAGGTAAATGCTGCTTTTCTGTGCTTAGTCAGTGAGCTGAGGGCTGAAGGCTTGGGCTTCCACACATTGTGACGGGCAACCTAAATTAGCTGTTGCCAGGAAGGGATGCAATTGGGTGCAGCAGGGGGTTATGATTGGGGGTGAAAAATCATCTGGGTGGCCTGTGTTAAGGATAGGCCCCAACTTTGAGGCTGGTATTTAAAAAATCCCATCAAAACAGAATTACAAGCAAACAAAAAACCACAGAGTAAAAGAAGGCAAGATAAAAGCCCACGGCAAAGAGCTACCTTACTTCAAAAATGGGATTTAGATGTACAAGTGAAAGTCTGGGTTTGCCATCTGTTTAGAGGAAAGGCAACACCTGAATAAAAATCAAGCTGATCCAGCTGTGGCTGGGAGCAGCTCTGCTCTCCAGGACTGCTCCCAAGCCTCTTCCTTGATGTTGTATCAACTCCTGCCCGCTGTTAGGAAGATGAGAACTTCCTGTGGTAGGCCAAAGGAAATGCCAAGGGCTGGTGCTCTTCATCCTTCACAAGCCTTAGTGGTAGGTGTTTCTGTACTTGGCTGTACCTGGTTAGAAAGACAGTGCTTGCTGGCAGGGCAAGCAGCAGCTGGCTGAGATAGCAAAGGGTGTGATCTGGGGCAGAGGCAATCTCAGATGGATCTATACTTGTTTGGATTTTGCAGAGTGAATGATGGCCTGAAAGCAAAACCCTGGAGATGAGGGAGAAGCTTAAAAAGAAACCACCCAACTAAGCAACTGCAGGGCAAATAAAAGTTTGGCTGGTTTTCAGGTTTAGCTTTCATCTACAGTCTATTATGAAAACAAAACTGGCAAGTTGCTATGAAGATTTAGTGAAATGTAGTCAGGAGGATGGCAAGGTTAAAGGAAACCTTAATTGAACCTGGTTTTAGAGCTTTGTGTACAGTGTTCTGTGACCCTGAATCTAGCTTTCCTCTTTTGTTTATTTATTATATTTGTTCCTTACATCTTGTTTGAAATGTGATCAGAAGCTTTCAAGTCAGGGTATTTACAGCCACAGCAAGGTCCTAGTCCTGGCTTTAGGTGACTAATTGGTTCTGATGGGGAATTAAGAGGGAAAATGCTACAAAAATACAAGTATTTCTGGGGAGTAGTCTTGGCAGCCATGTGACTTGGGCAGGCAAACTGGCCAAATTCTGGTCCTGACTGTGCCATAGACTTGGTGCAGTGGAGACAATGCCACTTGGGAAACAGTTGATAGCTGGACCTCAGAGTTTCTGTCCAGGAAGAGAGAAAATATGGGTTCTGGACGAGTTCTGAGGTGTCTACTTTTTATTCCCCCACCACTGCCCACACACGTTTTTTTCTCAGAAGTGAGAGTGGAGATCTCTGTGGCTGTCTCTGCCCAGCCAAGGCACCCTCCATGGTGGTATCTTCCTCTGAACTTCTTGTAGTCACAGAAGAGAAACAAGCCCTTCTGAGGCATAGGTCATGTTCCCCCCCTTAGTAAGGCCTGTTTATCTCCAGAGGGAATCTGTCCAACTAGCTCAAACACTCATCTCGCAGGTGCATCCTTTCTTGGGTCCCCATATGGCAGTGCAAGGCTGCTTTGCTCAGCCCACCCACTGCTAGTCTATGAAAGACCATGGAGATGGAGCTTTCCCATTTTTTTCTTTCTAATTCTCCACAAATGAGCTGGTAAATAGCTTTCCTGACACTCATCCTAGATTGCTCAGGGATGCAAAGGGACTCCTAATAGTTACTACTGTTACATGCAACACACCTGAATAACGAGGGAGAGAGGAAAGGTGCGTGTGAGTGAAATTCTGTGAACAAATGTATTCAAAGTTGCTGCTGTGGAGTACAGAAGACAATGATTTACATAGTTTGTGTGGAAGCTTTGGCAAGTGTTTCTAGCCCTTTGGTATCATAGTTTGTGTGTGACTAATGTTTCATGTATTTGGATTTTGGGCTAATGTTTTTCTGTTTTCTTGGGGTTTAATGTTTCCCATGCAAACACCTTTTCAGGTTTTTGGCGTTCTTGAGTCACCTGAATTTTCCAGAATCTCTTCAGCCTTTAGACCAGTAATTAAAGGTGAAAAAGACGACTCCAGCTCTCATCAGCATCTAATCAGTGAAAATGGCACTGGTCAGAAGTCACCCTTGCTCCAGGCACTTTCCTCAAAAGCTGTGAGTGGGTCTCAGGCTGAAGCTCAGGTACGGGCAGTCCAGGTGGAGTTGCTGGGATGTTGGAGATGTCAATGGGTTTTCTGTCTGGATGTAAATGTGCTCTGTAGCTTGATTTCCATTTTGGGCAGACCGAGTGATGTGTGTGTGAGAGGAGAGATTTTGTGGCTGGGATTTTGTTTACCAACTTTCTTTCTGACATCATCTTCCCCACCTTGTTGTAGATGTCTACAGCATCTCAAGGGAGTCAGAAGTGGGTGTCTAGGTGGGCAAGCCTTGCGGACAGTTACTCCGAGCCTGGATCTGCCTCTGGGCAGGGTGATGGAAGTGCAGGTAAGTCTCATCTCCCATTGCTGTTTGAAGGTAGCTGAATCTAAGCCAGGATGATAAAAAAGCAGAAATTAAGGGCTTCTGTGCACCTAGCTGTGGCTTATTTTCTGTTTTAGCTAGTGCAGTTGGGGATGGGAAGGACAGAGTGAATTGTTCCCAGTGGACTGAAGAAGGAGAGAGCCTCTGGTTTGCATTCTGGAGTCATCCAGGAGATTCTTAAATGTTAGATTTGACGTGACTAAAGGGCACCTGGGAAGGACAAAGATTGTAAGGGCTTTGGCTGTTAACTAGCCCCAAGTTGTGATTCTTTAGAGCAGCATGCGATCTGAGATGGAAACTGTTTGGAGATAGTTGCTGACTTGTGCATTGTTTTGTGTGTTTCGCCTGTGTCTGGCTCTGCTGAGAATTTAGACTGTTCTGGGGTTTGCTGTTGAGTGACACTTTTAAAGTATGAAGATCAGGATAGAAAAGTATGTATGGAGGGGAGAAGGGGAGTGAGAGGAGATCAGACTCCCATCATAACTAGGAAGACGGCTTACACATGCTGTGGTCCTCTTGGTGTGTGAGAAAAGGAGAAAAGCACTTTGTTGGCTTTTGTAAATGTTTTCAGCTTTTTTTATTTAGAAGACTCATTGCTTTTTTGCCATCTACAGCTATAGATAGATCCAATAAAGATTAGAAGAAACTATTTTTTCAGAGGTCATTGCTACTGTTCTCACACCATGTGAGAATTTGACTCCTGGAGTGTTTGAAATATTACTGTAGCCAAATAACCAGTTATCCTGGTATTTAAAGGTGGTGTCAGATACGGAGTCCTGGCCAGAGGCATGGGAGCGCTCTTTCTATTAAGTGTGTTCCTGCTGATAAGCCCACCCACACAAGAGCAGTGAGCTCTAATTCAGAGCCTCTTAAATGTTACAGGGTCTTTATCCTGGGAATTTTCTGTGGGATATGATTGTAGGAGAACTTGTCCTGTGAAAAACACCGCGTATTTAGTCAAATAGGTGATGTTGTTGTAGAGTGGTGCTTAAAACACTGCATCACTGATGAGTAATGGCTTTTCATCTTGTTCCTGTGGCCTGATTGATGGTAGATAGCTGCCAGAGGTGCAGTGAGCCTCTAAAGTATGTGCTTGTCCTGAGAGGTATATTATGGGAGAATGAGTCTGAAATCTGACCTTGAGAGAAGGAAGGTGTTTGAGCAGTGTGATTCAGCAAAGGAATTAAGTGTAATGTCTGTATTGATAAACCTGAGGAAGCAAAGACCAGCCAGGCCCTGTTGACGTTCATATTATCTATAAGTTTAGTTCTAAGTGCATCTTGGGAGTGCTTTTGTGGGCTTACACTTTGCAGGATCAAGGTCTTTCTAAATAAATAAGTAAATAAGTGGCATAGTTGTACAATAGTTGATTGTTGTCCACTTAACTCTCTTCAGAAAGCGGTGTAGCCTCAAAACCCGGGGAACCAGAAAACTCTGTGCCCTCGAGAACAAGGCGCCTTCTTCCCCAACTCCCACCAAGCGATAAATCAGACAGCCCCACGCCCACGGTCCTGGTTTGCCAGGAGTCCTATTCTGAGGTTTCCAAGAGAACCGTGGTGAAGGACCACTGTGCAGAAGCCTATGGTGATCCCAGCAGCCGCCTCTTGATCCAAGAAGACTTGGATCCAGATAGCCTTAGTGATGCCAGCAGATCTGACGATGGCTTCAGCATGGAAAAAGGCAAAAAATATAAGGAGAATAATAAAATGCTGGAGCAGACAGGGGAAGACAATAGATCAGAGAGCCAGCAGACAGGAGCTTTGCGGATCTCACACGTGAGAGCTGGAAGTGAGCCAGTTTCTACTTCTTTCTACATTGGTGAGGACAGCAATGATGTGGGAGTTTCCTCCAAGCTCTCCCTGAGCATGTCCCATACTCGAGCAGACAAAGACATCAAGGATCAGGAGTTTTCCTTCAAGTGTGCTGGCACAACAGTTCCTGGAAAGCCACCAGTCAAAGATGTTAGTGCTTATATAAATGCAGCTGGAAAAGTTGTTATTTCCCTTCATCAGAGTCTTCCTCAAGATCAAGAAAACATGTCAGGAAAGGAAACGGCATCTTTTGTTAGACAGGAAAGTTTTACCAAAGATAAATCAAGCAGTGGTGTTCCTCAAAATAAACTCCCACATATTTCAAGTCACCCTCTGCTTAAAGATTTAGAGGCTGTTCGGTCAACTCGTATGGACTTTAGTCAGGAGACTCATCTTCTCCTCAAGGACACTGAAACTGCCTTGGCAGCATTGGAAGCCAAATTACTTAGTCAAAGCCAACAGCTGGAGTCCTCAGAAACTGCTGGTCAGCTGGAGGACTCCTTGTCAGGGGACTCAGATGTAGACACTGCCAGCACAGTCAGCTTGGTGAGTGGCAAAAATGTCCCGACGAGCGCCCCGAAACGCAAAGCAGTTGCAAGCTTGCAGAAGGAGAAGTCTTCCTCTTCACCTTCCATCCAGGACCAGTGTGGGCAGCCCAGCGCTCGGGACAGGCTGACGGAGAAGCAGAAAACCCAAGCACCAGAGGCAGCAAACCGTGTGGAGGCCCCCAAACGCTTCCAGATGAAGCGGAGCGCTGGGACTCGAGGGTCACTTGACTTCACGGACGATGAGAGAAGTTCGAGCTTGCCCTACTTGCCGGTCCCTGACGCGGTCGTGTCTGACCACGAGCACTCGGTAACCCGGCCAGTTCCCAGAAGGAAACCTTATACTCAGGCCAGCAAGGAGGATCAGAGCAAAACGACCTCGAATGTGCAGAAAATCCAGCAGGTTCTCACCCGCTCCAACAGTTTATCCACCCCGCGGCCCACACGGGCCTCGAAGCTACGCCGTGCCCGGCTGGGAGATGCTTCGGACAATGAGTGTGTCGATGCTGAGAAAACAGCCCCCAACACTGAAGCCACCACTCAGGGCCCCAAGCAGCCCACGGAGACAAAGAAGCTCTCCCGGCTGGACATCCTTGCCATGCCCAGGAAACGGGCAGGTTCATTTACAGTGCCCAGTGACTCGGAGACGACTCAGTCGAGGACGGGGTTTTCGGGCCGCAGTGCAGAGTCCTATCGGAAAACAGGCATTTCAGAGGTTAGAGCCGCAGCGAGGAAAACAGCAGCTGCTGCCTCTGCCAAGCAGCCTTTCAGCAGGACCCGTTCAAGCAGTGTCAAGTATTCCTCCTCATCCAGTAAGTGTTCTTGCTCTATGTTTCTCCCATGTCCCCCTGTTTCTGACTTACAGGCTGCACGTGGTTGCTGAGCATTGGTATCTCAGTAGTGCAGGTGCTGCATTGGTGAGTACAAATATCTGCATTAATGGGTGGCATGGATGTTGAGGTCTCATATCCAGTGAGATGAAATTGTGGTGGTGTCTGTGAGGATATTGCAAATAGCTACTTTTTTTTGTTGTCAATTCTCTAGTGACTTTGTTTTTTTAACAGCCAGTTGCCATTTGACAGGAGGATGTTGGCTAGTTTTCTCTTAAAAAGATAGAATTCAATGGCTTTCCAGTGCTACAAGGATTTCTGTTCTGTTTTCCTTTGACTTCTAAGATTCAAAGTTTGCTTCCAGATAGCTTATAATGGTGTTGGTGACAGCTGATGTCCAAGGTGGCAGGTTTGAAGGCATCTAAAACAGGAGAACAAGAAATAAATGTCCCTGTGTTGTGGAAGCTGTTCTCATGTTCTTCCTGTAAATGCAAATACAGAGCTGGACACTGCATGTTGATTACCCCAAGAAATTCTCACTCCTGTCTATTTTCACTCACTTTTGCCATAGGTAAGGCAGGTGTGCAGTTGTGTTTCCCATGGGGTGGAGTTTTAGGGGCTATCTTGCCCTTTAGCTGAGCACTGAACAGACCCTTCCAATATCAACATTTGTCATATTGAAATCAGCCTTTGATTAAGAAGTGGGTGCAATTCAGATGACAACTCCAGAATGGTAATTGTTAATGGGAGCTTGTCCCTGACACCTTTGGTCTAAGTTCCAGGTCTGCGTCTGTAGTCTTTGACCTACCATGGATATGGCAAAGCAGATTAGGTTTTTAGGAATGATGGATAGCCAAAGGGACAGGAAGAATCCCTTTGCCTGGATTTCTGAGTCCTGTTGAGAGGGATGCTATTTTTAGGAGTTCTGTGATTTTTGTAAGGGGTCTTGGAGTTCTGGATGTGTCCTTTAATATATTTTCATGCAGCTGAAGTAATTATCCTTCTTGCATTATTCATTTTTATTGCATGCTAAAAATGTTATTGCTGCTTGTTTTGATTGGGATTGTTTTAGTGCACCCAGCTTGCCCTTTAATTGTAATGATTTTTTTTCCTTACGCATTTGTATATGCATGTAAGTCAGAATGTGATTAAGCTAATAGTGTATGTGCAGTCTCTTCTCTTGCCTTTTTTGAGATGATGCTATTATTAACTTCTTGTTAAACAGTAACAAATTTAAAGCAAAATAATGTGGTCAGAGTTTTCTGAACAGGAGGCACTCTTTGCACTCTCTCTGCCTTTGGACCACAGACTTCAAATCATTTGGAGAAAAATGATAAGTGTTGGCCAGTTCTTCATGTAAATGAATTGGTTTTTGATTTCCAGAGCTCTGTAGCAGCATGCTAACACCTTTCCTTGTCTGTAGTTGCAGCAGATGATGCTAATCCTTCCTGTGAATTAGTTGCTCTTAAAGTACTAACCTTCTAATTCCTTGATAGGATTGTGAACCTTGTGCAAGCTCTAAGTACACACTAGTATGCTTCATGCTTTATTGTGCTTACTGTCATGTGATGCATGTTTCTGTACTAATGCTGTTGTAGATACAGTGAATCAACACCTAGAACCCCCTTCCTGGGACACAAGTGAAATGTTGATAAATTGGACAATTGCACTGTGGCATCAAGACATTTTTAGCATGGTATAACAACCCTTGAAAGCACTGAGTGTTGTCAAGCCTTGGGAGTAAGGAGGCAGATGTGGCTCATTTATTCCAGGAGTTCTTTAAGTGTTTAGCTAACCACCGTAGTTCCCAGCTCTCCCAGTGGGAGAAAGTTAATCTTGCTAGCAGAGAAACAACATGAACTATCTGGCCATGATACAAGGAATGCCAGTATATTGTTGGGCCATCTGTAGTAACTTTCTGTGAAACACACAGATAACATCAGAGTAATCCAAGTTACCAATTCTGAAAGCTAAGGGCCTGTCTCTCCTGCTCCTCTGTGTAAATGATTTGTTTAATCAGTGTAATTTAAATGATACTGAGGGAGCTGATTCTGATTTCCCTTGGCACAGAGGGATGGAAAATTAGTCTCTTCATTTTAAAATTGCTCTTCAGTGACAGGGTGACCTTTTGATTCTAAAACTGCATTTAAAAAAGAAAAAAGATACAACGCTACTAATTGAAGATGAGCAAAATTATTTTTTATGTATATATGTATATTAATTCTAACCCAAGGCATTTTTAAAGCTGTAGGTGAGATAGCAATGTCTAGGAATACTTCTTTCACTGCACCGCAATTATCTGTAGTTTCGGCCTGCATCTTATATCCAAATTTGTTGGGTTTGTTTGTATGATCTATAATGCTGGCATAATTCACTTACACTCTTTCAGTGTTTTGATAGTCTTGGTAACACAGTGAAGCTTTTAAATGGTGTAATTTTAAATAACTCTGCTGGTTCTGTGTTTGGTGGGTCTTCATTCTCCAGGGAAGGATAGAAGGGAATGAAATGGTATCCATAGAGAGTGTAGTGAGGTAGCAAACACTGGGAGCCCAGTTTTCAAATAAGGACACCTTGATAATTTCCCATGAAAAGGAGGACCTGGCTGTCTGCAGGCCTGCAGAACCAGTTGGGATACCTGGGCAGCTTCCACTTGGCTCCAGGGATTGGAGCCAGTCCTGACTGTGTGAACACTTTTTCTTGTCAAGTGTCATTAATGGCAAATTATGAGGCAGGAGGTGAACACAGGGCTGTGGACTCTTGCAAATAACACCAAGCACCATAGTCTACCCTTCACTCAAAAACCCCTCCTTCTGCTTATACTTGCAGCTAATTGGAAAGGTGTGCAGGCTTGAAAATTGGGCTTTCTTTAGACAAGGATTTCTGTGGGACTGTGAGGAGTCTGAAATGTGTGTTACTTATCCAGAGAGCTTCTGTGCATGGAAAGCCAAGTCTGTGATAATAATGTACTACATTGGTGTTATTAACGCAGCCGTTTTGATTTTTCTTTGGAATTTGCCACTCCAAATTTGTATAGTGAATGGGAGCCATAAAGGGGCTCAATTTTGAAATAAGTCCTGAGAATGTGCTGTTTAAACTTAAAATCTGCACAGAAACTCTCCTTTCCTTGTGCTCTTGGGCTAGTTTTGTGTTACCTTTTTGCCCTTTTGTAGTTGCTCTTTACTTCTGTCCTTGATCTGAAACCAATTCATTTTTTATAAGCATCAAGGCGGAGACCACAGGGTTCAGATTACACTTCTACTTCGGAGGAGGAATATGGCTCAAATCACAGCTCCCCTAAACACAAACGCTCCCATACCTCAACAGCCACACAAACACCGCGGATACGTGGCTCTGGGCTGGGCAAGCAGAAGCTCAACGGCAGAGAAACAGATGATGATGAAGATTTTGATGACCACCCTGACCCCTACAACTTCATGGCACAAACAGCAGAGATAGCAGAAATAGCCAGGTGAGGTTGGGCTTTCTGTGTTGACCCATGTGTTGAAAATGGGTTGAGTTTTCCTTCGTGTTCAAATCAAACCCAAGTGTAGAGGTAGAAGGGGAGGCTTTCTCCTGTTCGTGTGCCCCCATCTCCTTTGTATCTGAACATCAACTTGTCCAGGCTTGGGAGGTTTCCATAAACCTTTGCAGCTTGGGCTAGGATGTGCTGGTTGTACCTTCTCTAGTAAATGCGAAGGTACAAGGTATTGTATCTTGTTCTTTTTCCTTGTTCAAGCCGTAGGAATTCTGTCAAAAGATCTAACTGTTTATACCTGCTTATCTCTTCTTTCTGCTGGCAGTCACAGTGTGGTTGATATGAACTGTCCTAATTCTCTGCAGAGGAAGTCAAATGGGTTAGCAAAGAGTGAATATGTAAACTGTTGTAGCTGCTTTGCCTGAAGCTGGTGAAGGAGCAGGAAGCAATCGCTGCAGGGCAGAAACCTCTCTTGCTTAGCACAACTGAATCCAAATCTGTCTAGACCTTGTATATAAATGAGTCGATGCTTAGCTTGATGTCCCTGGATACAGGGCTTACTGTGTACTGGTGGTCTGACAGTTGCCTGGAGGAACTCAGCAGTAAAGCAAATAGATTCTTTTTTTAAACAGTGGCATTTGAGGTTTGACACGTCTAATATGCAGCCGTGTTATGCCAACTTTCCAGAAATACTGGTCTTCCATTGTACTGACCATACTTGAAATACTTTTGATAGAGGAAGCTGTCTTCTGTCTGCTCTTGGCCAGCATCTCCACATCACCCTCAGTGCTGCTGCACTGACCTCTAAGGGGCTTTTCTTGCATGAGTGTTGCTGTCAAGCTGCTAGAAAGTGTGTCAGCCTTCAGATCCAGCTGCATTACCTGTGCTGCACGAAGCGTGTGTGTGGGAGATGCCGGCTTCCCTCCCAGCAGCATTCCCAGTGCCGGAGAGCTCCGGCTCGCAACAGCTATAAATAAATGGTTGCGTCAGTCTTGTCTGGCGCTGCACGTTGCAGGGCTCGGTCACAGAGTCTGCTTGGTAATTGCAGTTCTGATTTCCCTTGCTGCTCCGGAATTAACTGGGAGGGGTTTGGAGGAGTCAGAGAGAGTTAAAAGGGAAAATGCCAGTTGTTTACAGTAAGTGAATCACATAATGAAAGTGTTCAGTGACAGCTCTATCCAAACCAGCATTGAGAAGAGGGTACCTTAGGTAGGAATTTCAAACTGGTTTTCATTAGTTCAATTATGCATTTTCTTTCCAAGGAAATATTTTGATGAACTGACAGTTTTATCACATTGCTTGTTTTCCTTGTGGGCCCCTTCCAACCCAGAGTATTCTGTGATTCTGTGGTAAGGTGTTTTATTCTTTCATTTAAAGAAGAAAGCGTCTTTCAGATGAAGCTGACTAGCTGCAAGATAGTTTTTTCTCTTGAAAGTTTTCCTTTAAAATTACCTCAACAGCTACCTTTGGTCTGAAGGGTTTTTTTAAAGCTCTGCTATCAACAATCCAGAGATTTAGAAACTGTTCTTGAGATCTAGAGCAGGTAGAGCAAAGTGCTGCCATCACTGAGTGTTAACTGGACACATGTCAAGGGGCTTGAAGTTTCAAGACTTGGTTTCTGAAAACCAGATCCCTCTAAGGTATGCTCTGCTTACCCTGGTAATCCCTTAGCTCTTCTGGAGAATGTGGAGGCATATTGTGATTTTCAGTCTATAAACCACAAGGAAGAAGGAAAGAGAATTTGAGCTTTTACTCTTTAAGTAAAAAAGAGAAAAGCTTTTTTTCATTGTATGGACTTTTTAATGGAAAATAAAGAAGTGTCAAGAAGAAAAATTAACTGTATTGTATTAAAAAAAGGACATAAAAAGAAGGCAGTAGAGTGGATGGGTGGGGGAGCAATAAGGTAAAACTTTATGGAGTGTCTCCAATACTTTCTGGTAGTGTGTAGTCATTAGAATTTGCTTTATATCCAATCTCTACTTGAAGCTGGGTTCAGGAGATGAGTGGGTTTATTTTGTATACAGCCAGAGCATTCCTCAGCACCCTGCCAAGGCACCCCAAACCCCCCCTGCTTTTCCTAGTCTCTCCAGAGGTTATAGTTCCTACAAGCCTTTTGTGGCTCCTCTTTTTATATTTTACTAATATTAGGCATGTTGTATCATGTGTCCTGATTGTTCTGCTTCGTTGCCTGTGCTTTAGGCTCAGCCAAACCTTGGTGAAGGATGTGGCCATCCTTGCTCGAGAGATTCATGATGTTGCTGGAGATGGGGACTCACAGAGTTCATCAGGGACTGGACCAAGCACTTCCCTCAGCTCTGTGCCCAACACTCCTGCTTCCACCATATCAGCAAGAGAAGAGGTAAGATCCCAAATGACAAATAACTCTCTCTCTGAATTCTAGTAAGTATGTGGGACATGGTTGTGGTGGGACACCAGGATAGGATCCCCAGTTGCTGCAGCAACTCATCCCCTGTCCTCCTGTAAAACACCACCAGAAAGATTGACTGCAGCCTATTTAGGGTGCTCTTTATTTTGTGCCACAGCCTGCCTTGAGAGAGCTGGGAATTGTACTATTTCTTAAGGCTCCCAAGGCATTTAGTGGGACTTTGTTCCCTGAAATTTTGCATCTTAGGAACAGGATGGAGGGGATGCATTGTGCTGCTGTGCCAGGGAGCCAGAGCCTTCCTCTTTGTTTCAGACAAGGCTTCTGACCATGTGCTCCAGCTGCACGCGGTCTGTCAGCTATGTACTTTGCACCTCTGCTGTGTCCTTTCTGCCAGGACTCTTGAAATGCTCTGCAGGTGTTGTTCAGATCCCTTCCCTCCATCTGTGTATTATGGATGAGGGCAGGAGGGACTCTGCTCTCCAGCCAGGGAGTTGAGTTGGGCAGGCAGGTAGTTTGGGAAGTGCTGTCCACCAGCCCTCCAGTGGAGCTGTGACTTCCTCCCAGACTGTGTAGCATAGTTTGTCTGCC
>JAOXXN010000065.1:56261413-56297520 GCA_026770055.1 Myrmophylax atrothorax
TAGGAAACACTGTGTGTAGTGAACCAGGGGTAATAGGATTATTTGCTATGTCTTTTCCTCATACATTTGGAGTGTGGTTTTTAATGCTGGATTTATAATGCCCGTCGATGCTTTAACTTTGAAATGTTGCTGGTGCAAAGATACAGCAGAAAATTGGTGAATTGTTTCCTCTTTCCTTCTCTGTACCAAGGCTCTTGTAAAAACCTGCAGGTCACTAAGCTGGTGAAATCTCTTCAAAGTTTGTTGTTGCTCTAGAAGACATTAGTTAGGGAAGGACTTTGGATTGTTTCTAAATCAGCTGAAAGGCGCTTTGTCCAGTTGCTAATCCATTAATCTCTTTTGTTGCCACATCTTGTGATAATTAAGTCTTTTAAACAAGGAGCTTTTGGATGGCAATTTTAAGACCTGCCCTACTTTTTATGTTACAGGATTCTGTTTCAAAACTCAGAAAGGACCTGGGAGGAGATGGAGGCCAAAATCAATTCAGAAAATGAAGTGCCAATTCTGAAGACATCAAACAAGGTAAGACCATGCAAACAAGTGAAATACTAAAGACTTTCATCCATGAAAGCTTTGTAAGAAACCATAACATCAGTCTCTGGCGCTTCTCAATTCCATTTATGAAATTCATGGTCCATTTTCATGTGTTGAACTGCTTGTTTTTGTTACTGTTTGAAGTGTGACAAAGTGAGTTCCTTCAGCTGTTGTTTCAGCATACTTTTTCCCTTTGAGATTCATCTTCACAGACCCAGTTCCTTAACAGATGTTGAAGTTTGGGGTCATTAGGCCTTATTTAAACATTTACCAGAAGATCACCTACCATGTGGTTGCCACAGCTTCAAACAGGTGTTTCTCGTGAATGTTTGTTTTCTTCACCTGTAACAGTTTGGTATTAGGGCAGTAAAAATTCACCTCAGGCTGTGTTCACTCAGGTGATTCAGCCTCAGGGTGGTGCTTATGCCCTCATGACCTTTAATTGTCCTTGCTGGAGATTGTCAGTAGGGATTTAAGTACAGTAGTGGACCCAGAAAATATGATTAATGCTAAGCAACCTTGTGCAAGACCTGTGTAGCTCGGTGCCACGGCGGTAGAAATGTGGCCAAATGCTTTGTCTGATCTAGGAGTTGAGTTTACAAAGATCTTTGTGTGTTTAATATTAAGGAGGGGCCTTTGTACAGTTAGCCTGGCTGGCATTTCATGTCTAAAAACCACTGAGGCTGTGAACTGGGTGGTGTTGTAGCACTTGGTGACATGATGCAGGGCAGGGTTCCCTGTACACTGACCAAAGGCACCTCGATACAGCTCTGTCTTTTCTGTTAAACAAGCAAGGCTGGGGCTGACTGTGAATCTCCTTAATCAGATAAGGCAGAAGGATTAAGACTTAAATTCCTGTGCCAGTTGAGTACTTTGTTGCTTAATTTTCAATTCCGATGCTTTTGTTTCTAGGAAATCAGTTCTATCCTGAAGGAGCTCAGGCGAGTTCAAAAACAGCTTGAAGGTTGGTCATCTATAATGTTCCTTTTATCCCTCAAATGCCAGTAAAAATGCACAAAATAAAATAATGGGGCCTGATTTTCCAGTGTAAGCTGGGGAAGGATGCAGAAGTTTAGTTTGTTAACACAGTGGTCCCTGATGAATGCATATAGAATGAACAGTACATTTATTTGTGCTGCCAATGTTTAGGAAAATTGTTGATTTTGAAATGTGGATGCCGTTGCCGTGGAAGTGCTTTGTTTGTGATATTCCCATAAGATAGACTGACATAGGTCTGTTCTGATGAAATGATATTTAGCAACTCTTTAAGCCAATAAACTGCTATACTTTTTGGACTTGAATTTTGCACATAGAGTTCTGCAATAGCAAAAGCAAGACAAGCTCTTGCATCATCTAAAAGCTTAATAAAGACATATAAAAACATCCAGGGTCATTTGGGGCTCCTGCTAAAGGCCTGTCATTTGGCTGCTGTAGTTTGTCTTTTCCAATTTAACCAGAAAGTTGAGTGTCCATGTAGCTTCAGTTTGGGAGAAGTTTTGCTTGTTAAAGCTGTTTGGGCCTGAAGGTACTAATGAGGAAAATAACATGATTAAATGAAGAAAGGTACTACTTACAGTTCTACTGCCTTCAAAATGAAGGCAGCAACCTTCTGTTTTGAAACTTTACTGAGTGCTGCTAATATGTTTGTGTATGTCTCTTTTTTTTGTATGTTTTTTCCCCAGTCATAAATGCTATCATTGATCCTACTGGAAACTTGGATATAGTTGCCAGTAACAAAGCATCTGCTGCTGCTAAACAATCTACAGCCACTAAAGTCAGGACTGCTAACAATTCTGGGTCCACACTGGAGACTTTGTCCCCAGCACAGATGAGAAACTACACTCAGAAATCGAACTGTGGGTCTTCTAGCTTACACGATTCAAATTTCATTCCAGATGGAGAGAAATACGTGATCTGATACAATATTTTGTATTGCTATCATATTGTAATCTACTGTCGCATTAGTGTTGTGTATGAGTGGTTTGTGGACAGTTTGTGTGGAGCAGTTGTTTAGATTGCTAACACGTTGCACAAAGAATTAAAATCTTTGCTGTGAGGGTGAATGGAAAGTCTGTGTATGCCTTTTAAACAAGACTAGCACTGTGGAGCAGCACATACTCAGCATAGAGGCAAACTGATTTTTACAAAATTACTCACTCTTCCAGTGTGCCATAAGAAAATAGGCTTTGCATATTTTCCATTCAGTACTGCCAAGGCTAAAGTGTTCTTGCATTGGCCTGTTAATTCAGTTGTAATGAGGCGCAATTTATCAAAAAAAAAGACACCTTTTTTGGTACTATATTTGTTCGAAGAGATTTTTAAGTGCAGAAGTGAAGCATTACAGCTCTGTTGGAATCAATGTGCAAATCCAACAGAATGATCGTGCAATAAATACTGTGAGTTTCTGAGAGAGGCTCTTACTGCAGTTGTGTACAAATTCCTTTCCAGCAGTCATAAAAAGGCAACCACACTGAAGTTGTGCATCCCTTTTTTCAGTCAAAAAACCAAACCAAGACAGATTGAACCCTTTGCTTTTCTCTTGGGAAAGGGTAAAAGTTGATAATGATATGCATGTGAAGTCTACCCATACAGTTACTATTTTTGATGATATTTCAGACACAAAGTTTGGGTTAGGTACAGAGAGTTAGATTTTACAGTTTAGCTTGCCAAATTTTCATTATTTTGGTACAAATATTATCTTGAAGCTGCTTTTTTTTTCTTAATTTAAGTATACAGTTTTTTACAATGAGCTACAAATACTCTTGGCTGGGCCAAAGACTAAGATGTTTGCAATTAGCTAATTGCAAAGAAAAACATCTGTTCCAATGGCTCATGGAATAAACTTAATTGCACAGTTGCTGTGAACTAGTGCTTTCACTTGACAGCACTGAAAAAATAATGTAGCTCCACCTTTATGGCTAGTTCTGTTATGAGTTTTTTTCCAATACAAAAGTGCTTGCAAAAACACCCAGTCTGTGGTGTTCTTCAGAAACTATTCAAAAGTGTCAAGCACTTGGTATGTTTGGGATTTTTGTCTGGATTTAATTTTTGGTCTGTTATAATCCTAGAAACACTAAGGATTGTGCGCAGTTGCACTGAGCAATTTCTTATTTAAAAAGCATTGAGGTTTGTATTCTGTCCTTGTATTTAACTGCAAAACACTAAGCAATTTTTGTTGCTCTAAGAATGTAAGTTTTGTTTTTGAGGGGATCTCTTCCACACGTGTTTGCTCCCAGTTTTTTCTGTCTTGTATCAATTCCTTTTTCATTTTTCCAGATCAATAAACAGTAATTGGGTAAAGAAATTCTTTTGTAGCTGTGGAGGATACCTTTACAGGGAAAGGTGAGCAGATGAGTTCCACTTTGCCCTCATACAGTATGTAGTTTAACCAGTGAAAATGGTTTCCCAAGCTTGACTGTGTCTTGTGTGCTGATGTTATATTTTGGGGTGAGTCGTGGATTCCTTAGTTAGCTTCAGTAGTTACCTGAGCTTTTCTGCTAGAATGTTGTAACAGTGGGAACCTGTTAAAATAATTTAAATAAATAGGGATGCTCACAAAGTCTTTAACCTTACTAGTGAAGACCGTGATTGCTTTCCTGGTGAAGCCAGTGGAAACTTTCCATCATTTTCAGCAGAGACAGGCTCGGTCCCAAAAATGGGAATATGCCAACAGGCCATTAGTTTCTTTTTGAACATGCAGGATGCTGGCTGGTAAATAATAGGTGCAAATATCCTTCTGAGATCTCCAGTAGGTTATAAGACTCATCTGCTTGTGTGGAGATGCTCTTCTATGAAGAAATCTGCTGGATTTCATGTAGATGAATGCAGAATAAGAAAAGAATTTGCCCTTGATGTTGTTCTGCCTGTAATATATGCACTATCTGAATGTGTTAATTCAGCTGTTTATTCTGATCTGTCTTTTCTTGAAATACCTGACTGTGTCCTTGGTGAATATCATAAGTGGTGGTATCATTCCTGACATGAGAGACACAATTTTTCAAGCCCTTCTTAGTTAGGGTTTGAACTGACCAGGTGCTACCCCAACTCACTAGGAGTTGAAGGACCTTCACAGATAAGGTGTTGCTGTTCATTTCAGTTTTGCTGTAGAGACAAGTGAATTACTAAGACATCTATCATTATTTGTTATTTCCACATCTTTGTGCCCATGTGCTGGTGGATTCCGTTTCTCTACAATGTGCCCTTGATGGGACTTCGGTTTACTTTCATTTGAAAATTGCTTGATTCTTCTTTGATTCATGAACACATCAGGGAGGGATTTTCTTCCTTGGCTGCTCTGTTCTGAACTTGAGAGCAAATCCACAGACACCTTGCATCAATTAAATCAACCTGCAAAATATGGTACCTCTTCAAGTGAATAACAAGGATGCAATAATCAGTGTCTGTTGATAATTTGGAAATGTGTGTGTGAAGTCAGGGAGGATGCACAGCTTGATTTGTTTTATTTGTGACTCAGCCAAACTATAAAATGCTTCTGTGTCCTGACACAATGTTCATCCTTGGATCTTTGCATTTAAAATGGTTTTGCTAATGAAGGATGAAGTGCAACATATTTTCTCTTGTATTCACTGCTTCTGAAGTACTCCCGTTGCACTTGTCTGCTCTAGATAAGCCAAAGAGCTATCCACTCCTCTGCTGATTGTTCATTCTTACAAGCAGTACTGTATGCAACCATGGAAACATGCCTGTGTGACTCCAGTGTGAACCTAACTGATGTGCAGCGGTGTATCTGGGTGGCCCAGGATCAGTGCATGAGATTCCTGTTGGCTTCCATGAGCTGTGGATGGGCCTTGCATTGAGCTTGGCAGGGGTGATGCTGATCTGTGGGTCACTGTCATACCATATTGCTTGTGTGCGTTTTGTGTCTGACTAAAGAAATGTAATGGAGGATGGGATTTTCAAAGTCTTGGGAAGCAAGTGCTCGGGTTCTTTTGGGTTTCCATATGCTTTGGGTGCCTGATGCCCTGAGCACCTCTCCAAATCCCAGCCCTCAGCTCTTCCACTATACTTGAAAACCGTGTTCTCAGTTTGATGCTTTCAAATGTAAAATCCAGTTACTTTGTTCTGATGGCATGAATGTAAATTCCTGCAAGGGTGTGTACGAGCTTTGTGAGCGAGGACGTGGCTGTATCTGCAGTGATGTCATGTTGTGGTCGTGCTCCAGGAGAAAAGAATGTCTGCATCATCTTTGAGTATTTTAGTAAAGGTACAACTAGTGGAATGTTTACATACAGCCTACTGACAAAAAAGGAGACAAAAAAGAGAGAGTTAAAAAAGTGTAAAGTATTTAAGTGCAAGACTCTACTAGTTTTTTCTTGTTTTGCAGATCACACTAGCTATTTTTGAAGTTGGTAAATGTGTATAACTTTTGCAAAGACCAGATAGAACTACCTGTTCACTTTCTATGTGCCCCATGCTGAATTGTGCCTATTTCACTCTCTGCTGTTGTTATGCTGCTGATTCTGCTGTTCTGAACTGTTCACTGGATCATTCCATTTGCATGCAACACAAATGCAAGCTGAGCTGTCTGAGAGTAAAGCTGAAACACGTTTGTATAACTTGAATCAATTAATGACTTTCTCTTTTCCACACCCTCCTGAAATGCTGTGTATAATTTTGATTTGTTTCTCCTGTCCTGATTTCTTTCTGCTTTTGGTTTGGTTTTTTTGTTTGTTTGTTTTTTAATGGTAATTTATTTTTGTTTGGATTTATAGACAGTATCTGTACATTTTGTTTCAAGGTGATATTGTGGATGTCTTTAAAAAACCAAATTGTTATTTTATATAATTTTATCATAAAATTGCTCTAATAAATCATTCTTTTATCATGTGATAAAATGGATTTTGTGTGTTAATTTGGAGGGGAGTGTGTGTTTGATGGACTAACTTTTCCAACTGCCTGTTTATGCTGATGTTAAATGTTGTGCAATGAGAGAATTATCAGGAACTGAAGACTTGCAGTGCAACTGGATCAGTCCTAGTGACACTTCTGGCTGGGGCAGATCCCTCTGCAAAAGAACAGGAGATCCCTTTCCCCCTCCCTGTAGTTACAGGGTTGAAGTCCCCAAGTCTAGGATCACCTGGGGATGGTGCATCTGAGTATGATATGGTGATACTTGATTAAATTTTCAGGAGTGTTTTGTTTTATTGTCATGATTAACAGTGGTGGTTGAATCCAGCCTGGATGTGATCATTCCCTAGGAGCTATGTGATTACAGGAAAACATTATTAGACTTAACTCTTTTGCTCTTACCTTACATACATACACGTATGCATGTGTATATATATATGTGTGTGTTGGAGTTTGTCTATAAAATATTTTTTTACTTTTCCCTTCATTCTGCCAGTGTCTCCCTTCCCCCCTGCAGTTCTGTCTGAGCTTTGCATCCTTCCTGGCACTTCTGTAATAACGTTAATTCCTCCTTCTCTGCAAAGCCTCCAGCCTTCCCCACGCTGCCTGGGACTCTGCATTAGCACAGCTCCTATAGGAAGGAGAACACATGCAGCTGATAAAAACATGGCATTGTTTGCCAGCGATAACCAAAACAGAAAGTGGAAGAAAATATTAGTCCCTAACTAGAATCAGTTGCAGGCTTTCCATTACCTGGTGACCTTTCCATGAGATACTTGAATGTGAGACCTTTTATGTTTAAAAGTTTTAGAGAGGGATTTCGTGTTTAAAAAAATTGAAAATATTCTACCTGTCTTAAAAAGCTTTCTGAAGTTTAGTTTGCATGTGCTGTGTCTGCAGAGAAGGTTTTCTGTGTTCTTTACAATACAGGGCTGCATTACACACGATACTGCCTCTCCACAGGCTTCCCTGGCGGTCTGGAGTGCTGTTTGAGTTGAGATGCTGTGCAAAGTGCCCTTTTGAAAGCAATAGTGCACCCACTTCATTAATTTTTAACAGTCTAACTGAATAAACAGAAGAGACAGCATAACTGTGGCCAAAACTATTTGCAACATAATGAAAGCTGCTATCTGGCAGAATTTAAAAATAAAGGATACATGGGAAAAGTAATGATCTCCTCTGTGCATCTTCCTGCTGAGCCTTCAGCTGCAAATCTGCACGCCTCTTCAATGTCCTCATTTGTGCTAGGAAATGGAGCCTGGTTTTTCAGGTGTGCACAGCAGGGAACAGCGGAGAGGCTTTGCCCTGAGCAGGGTTTGAAGGATCCTTTCTTAGAGCAAAACTTTTAAGTCATTGGAGGGGACGGGTTCTTATTTTTTGATGTCATGTGAAGATCCAGCAGGAGACCCCCATCTGTTGGGTCCTGCCCATGAGCTGGTGGAAGGGAACTGCTTTTTTTTTGGTAAGGACATCTGTGGGCTGTTGAAGAACAAAGCCCTGTTGGTCTCAGCTTTTTTTGGTGAGGACTGGGTTGGTGTGGGGTGGCAGTGGGCAGTTTGGCTGCGGGGGTGTGTTTTTTCCCAAACAGGATACAACTGTTTGGATGCAACCCTGCAAAGACTCAGAGCATGGGAGCACACTATGCAGTTTTCTAGAAAAAGTGTGTTAATTTATTGGAATGGCTGCTTAGGTCTCTTGACTGAGAAAAATGAACATAAGAAAATAGGGCTGACTAGGACTCTACCCTGGTTAAGCCTTTTCCTCTCCTCTGAACAGAAGTTACTGAAAACACTGTACTTGCCAAAAGAGTTGGTGCCAGAAATGGTTTGTTCAACACTAACACTTCCGTCAACACTCAACTCACAGGAACCTTAAGAAGGAAAACAAAATACAAAAGAATCCAACCCCAAAATGTAGCATCCACCTGGCACCTGAGGACACTTCACAGACAAGAAAGGATCCAGAGGCATGGGTGAAGTTCATTTTCAACAAAGGACCCATGGCTTTAGCAAGAGCAGTAACCACAGAGAGCAGAGCAGGTCACTCTGTTGGGTGTTTTCTCCCAGGGAATGGATCTCCTTTCCAGCTGCTGACACCTGGGCAGTTTTGAAGAGGATGGATTATAACACAGAGGATGGGTTATACCAGAATTATAACCTTCACCTCAGGAAAAGCAACGACTCTGTAAGTAAAAAAATACATTTAGCAGGACATGAGGAGTGCAACTGCAACCCAGCGGTGTCCTGCATTGACAGGTACTTTATAAATCAAAGAGGAGTATAATTTTTTGCAATACAAAGCCAGATACATTCAAGACAGCACACACTGAAGCCTTGCAGGTCATCTTTACTAGGTGTCACTGGAAGTTGAGTGCCACACAAGAGGAGTGACAACACTAAGAGCAAAGGATTCTGCAATCACTGATTTTTTTTTCAACTGAAATAGTCTTCCAATCAAAACATGGCTGACAAGCATTTAGTATATAATTTTAGGTTGAATTAAATTATTTAAAATAAGTTAAATATTTCAAGTCCATGGTCAGATATTTTAGTGAATTTATTGAGGTTTTTAAAAAGTGTAAATTGAGTAAATCTTTAAAAACATTTTCACACAAACCACATTTTTTTTAGATATTGAAATTTTCTCTAGGCTTGTCAGCTGAATCACTTCACAATTCTTGACCTGGAATGACTTCTATTGGGTTCCCCCCCTTCCTTCCCAAGCTCCTTTGAGTATGCAATTTTTTGACACAAAGTATAAATAGGGAATTTTTAAGTACAAGGACTCTGGCTGTTCCTCCCTCCCATCCTTCTGTTGACTGTTGATGTTTGGAGCCCAGCCTTCTTCTCATGCAACAGAAAGTGTAGTTTTGTAGTAATATCTTCAGTGGACGTGACATTTTTGTCTATAATTAGCTCTCAGAGATAAGAATGTGTTATACTGGCAGTTTCATGTCAGAAAATCTCCCACATAGGCAAAAAAAGCTCTTTCACTGTATCTTTTAATGCACCCTTCTGACAAACTGGAGCCCAAGCAACCTTTTTTAGAGGGAGTACCACGGAGTGCCATCCAACCATACAGTGAGAGATGTGTTTACTCTGTGTATGGGATGGTGGCAAGTCAACCAGCACAACTGGTAGATGGAGATCGTGAAGAGGAAGAGCAAAGAAGATTGATTGTTTGCCCTGAAACTTGCCACTCTTTTTTTCCTTCCTGCAATTGTATGAGTTTGTCAAATAGAATCATATTTTCCCCACATATTCCACACTTAACCTTTCAAAACTGCAACACTGCTAGTAAGATCAGAAATGTATAATTGTTGGGCTGGTATGTGAAATCAGGCGAGCAAAGGGAAAGCAGGATTGTGCAAGCTGGAGAGGATGTGGATGGAATTTGTCAGTGCTGCAAGTGGTTAGAGAGCTACCAAGAAGGAGAAATAGAGGTCCTCTTTCTAGAAGGTGTGCTCCCCCTGATATAACCCAGCCTTGCCCAGTTTCACCTATACTGGTGATACTGGAGCAATAAAGGGTAAGTCCTGAACTTCATACAAAGTTGCTGCTGCCTGTGTGGTATCATCCCGAAGTCAGTGGGAGCTGTTGTGATTTATGTTGGCATAGTTCATGCCAGGATTTCAGTCCTGCACACAAGCAGGCACTTAGCTGAAATATTTAGTTGGGATGCTCAGCCTCTGAAGTCAGCAGAGGGACAGGGACACTTCCTGGGGTCAGTGTGGACCTTGAGGGTGGCGATGGAGCTATCTCTTTTCCTTGGCTGCAGATCCTGCCTCCAGCTTGCTGGTAACCCAGCCTTGTTTTTAACTGCTGTTTTAATAGAAGTCTGGGATGGCAGCAGTGACAAGTGATCTGTGCACAGCAATAGATTCAGGAGAGAGCTGGCTGATCAGACAGGTGTCATCTACTCCACCATCTTCTCTCCAGCTTTTGGCCTTCTTTGAGTTAATGCTTGTGTTTGGGTCTCAGGCAAAGCAGAGGACTCATGACCCATCCTCTGGTTCCTCTTTGCTTTTCCATCTTCAGCAGCTTAATACAAGGTATGATAAAGCCTTGTGTTCCAAACTGTCTCTCCACTGATTCCTTACAGTGTCTGTCCTCTGATACTCAACAAGGGAACTGCTTCCTTTGGTTCAATAGGAATGAGAGGCTGCCAGGAGAATAACACTTATGTTGCCAGAGTGAGATATGTCAGCTGAGGTGCAGTCTTTGGATTTTTACAGAACACATAATTTCTTAGAAACTATCCTAAAGATGTCAGATGTAACCTTGCCACTCAACCAATATCACTGCAAATTCCAAATGCCACGTGTTTAAGAAAGCTGTATTATTTCAAAGAAGCTGATTTTCTTCCTTACATTTGTCCAAGGATGATTGAGCAAGAGAAATGCTTGCAAGAGAAGCTGGGTAGAGGTGGTTTTGACGGGTTGGTTTGTTTAAAATGAAGTTTCTGGTGGGTTGAGTGATGCAGTGAGAATACTGCTGTGTCTGACTTTACACCACCACATGGGAACTTGGCCATCCAACAGAGTTTGAACTAAGTCAGGCATTGCAGAGAGTTAAGCTGCACAGGTGAAGATCAGGACCTGGAGTTTAACATCTGATTCACAACGACTAAATGATAACTTGGGGCTCTGTCAGTGCATGTTGTGAAACTCAGTGTTTAAGAGGAAGTGATCTACAGAAGGAGGGGAAAAAACCAGAAGAGGCCAAAACAAATCTGCTGATGAAAAACATGCAAGCTGCCCCTCGTACACAGAGTTGGGAGTAACACCAGAGTAACAGTAGGATATTCACAGACGAGGAGATCTTCCAGGATGGTAAGTACATTTATCATTATCTTGAGAGAGGTGGGGTTGGCCATGGAGAGATCTGGGGATCTTCAAGCAGCTCCCAGGGAGGATTCTATATAGTGAAAAAGGGCATCCTTGTGTTTGAAATCCAAAACTGGGGGAAGGGAGAAAGTAGCCTTAATGTTATAAACAGCAATCTCCTGTGTATACTCAGCAGACTGGTATTAGCTGGTGTTCCAGTCCATGAAGCAATGCTAACTAGCACTTGTATTTATTACTTTTGGATGAACTTCAGTCATTGAAATTGGCAGCTGGTAAAGCCCTGAAAGCTTCAAGGGAGGCATAGTTAATTGTTGACTAGCTACAATATTATTCTTAAGAATTCTGGCTGATCTCTGATGTTTCCCTTTTTGAAAATTACACTGCCTATTTTAGTGCAGTTCTCATGACTTCTGTACAGATGGTACTAACCTATCAGTAGTCAAATATATCAAGAAGGGCTTTGTTTGAACCAAATGATAGATGAGTCTATTACACGCCATATAAGATCCGTTAACTTTTGTATTTTAAGAAAGACTGCTTTTTAAAGCCATTTTGTAACTGTTGCTGAAAAAGAGAACTGAAACCAGTAGTTTCTGGTGAAGCCATTACATGGCTGGAAGTGTGCTGACAGCTGCAGTTCCTTACCAAGCCACTGCCTGGGTCACCAAGTGCGCCACTGGGGGCAAGAGGGACAAGCCATCACCTCTCAGCTCTGGTTCTGGGCTGAGAGAATATGCAGGAGCTGTTTGTTCCTGGCCAGCCCAGCTGATTGGAATAGCTGTGCCAAAGCCAGGAGCTGTGGTGTGTGACCTGCAGCCCCAGTGGGCCCTTCTGGCCCCTGCTGAAGGGCAGCTGCTGCTGTTTGGCAGCTGCCTTTCTCCTTCTCCTTTAAAATCCTCAGTTTCCTACTACCCGGCATCTTCTCTCTTGCTCTCTCTTTCCTCTCTTCCCACAAAGTTTTCTGGGTTGACATGTGATCACTTTCTCTCAGGGTGGGGAATGATGTGTGTTGCTGTCTCACAGCTTTCTAAGTATGGTGTGTTATATTCCGCTAGTCTGCTTGGGCTGTCAGCTCTCTGGGGTAAGACATTGGGTCTTTATACTGTGTTTAAAACATGAACTGGGATTTCAGGGGCATGGGGACCCGACACGCACCAGGGAATGGCCAACTGTCCTTCACTGCTGGCAGCCACTCCGTTTCTCCAGGGCTGGGAGAATGGATGTTTACCTGCCAACATTTATAACTATTTCTAGTGTAAAAGCTTGCAGCTGAGCCTGGGGGCAGCAAAAAGAAGTGACAGTGGGAAGAGTGAGTAAAAATGCATTGGAAAGGAGTCACTTCTATAGGGATTACAGCTGATAGCAACAAGCTGGCCCTGAAATGGAAACATAGCTTTGCAGCTCTAGTATCCTTTTAAGCATGAGTGTTTTCACCTTTTCTTCCCTCTCCACCTTTTCCACCTTTGTCATTCTTTCTTGTCTGCTCTTTTTGCATCCCTCTCTGCATTCCCCAAGTCAATGTTTCAGACTCATCTCCCGTGTTCTCCAAGACATCCTCCACCCTTTTGGTTCAGCCCCACCAGTTCTTGTGAGATGGGTCCCACAAGAAGCCTTTGAGGCTGTGTCCAACTCCTGCCTGTCCCACACAGTTACAGCATCTGTATGGAGAGATGGAGTGGGCAGGAGTTGGATGCAGCATGGATGTGTGTGCCATGGTGCCTTACTGGAGGGGGAGGGCAGACGCCCTAAGCCCATGTGGTTCAGGTGACAATAGCTGTGAACATATGGCAAGGTGGATGGGACAAGTCTGGCAGGATCCTTTCTACCTAAAACTTGAGTGTGGCCACCCACAGAGCAACTGTGTATCCAATATCATTGCAGCGTTCATCCTCCAGGATACAAATGCCCAGTGGCTCAGGAGTCGGAAGCAGTAATTTGTGGACTGGGCAGGTGGTGATATCATCTGGTAGCACTTCCTGAAATCCACCACACCCCAGGTTGTTCTTTTTGCTTCCAAGCATGAAAAATGACAGCTGACTCCTATGGGGTGAATTCACCTCCGCCAACACAGGGATGATTTGTGACCCACTGAGCATCTGTCAGGTTTTTGAGAAGGCAAAAGAGGGAAGTGCCAACCCCCCTTGCCTGAGCATCTGCTGTGAGTTTCAGCATATTTTGGTAGTTGCTCTTACGGTTGCCTATCCTGGTGGTAACACAGGATTGGAGAAATAAGGTCTGAGAAGGAAAAGAAGATAACTTATTTTCTAGTCATGGCTGCAACAGAGGAGAAGGGCAATTTTTATTTTGACCTGGTCCCTTAACAGAGTCCCTTCTGTAAGAGACACTGGCATTGAAGACAACTCACAGGCACAGGAAGAGAGCAGGAGCCTGAGTCACACAGAGGATGACACTGATGCTCCACACTATCACCCACAGCTTCTGTAGTTTAATTACTGCTTGTTGGCAAATATAGTCACTTACAGCAGGACAAAAGTGGCTGTTGAAGGATGGCTGGAAGAGGCAGCAATGCAGTTGTTTACACATTAATTACTGCAGGGATTTTTGTGTGTAGACAGCACTGGGGAAAAACTGCAGGGACCTGTCTCTCTCTCTCTCTCTCTCTCTCTCTCTCTCGCTCCCTTTGGAATCTGTTAATGTCACTCAAGACCTATATAGTACAGGGAGGATGTTGCACAGATCTGTACTTAAATCTCAGAGCACTATATAAAGTAATGGCAGTAACCTGCATTTTTTGTCTGTACACAAATGTTGCCATAAAGCTTTATTTTTCCCCTTGCATACATTTCTGTTTTTCAGATTGTGAAAAAAGCATTAAAAACATCCCAAAGGTTTAATGAGTCGTCCAACATGAAATTAGGCGTGAACAATCAAAAAGACGTCAAAACGGTAATTATTGGGATACACTACATTTGCTTACAAGAGCTGAGATTACACTGACATTTCTGAAAAGAAATAACAGATTAAGAAGAATGATTTTATTGCCCATTTTAGAAATCCATGTAGGTTTTGATCCTATTTGTAAACAAGTGAGTGACAAAACCCTCATTGATTTATCCGGTAGAATGATCAAACCTTGCCGAGGGGCAATAATGTGGAGCTAAATCCTGCAGCTCTGTCCTCAGGATGGTAAACCATGCTCATACAAAGAGCTTCAATTCCATCATTAGCATGGCATTTATTCATGTATTCATTTATGCAGCATGCCTAGAGCACCTGGACATCACAGTGCATAGCATGGTGACAGCCAGGATGTGACTTCAAAATAGATTTCTTACCTTAGAAACATCTTCTAAAACCAGAGCCATGCTTAAGTCTTGTCAATGTGTTCATGGGATGAAATGCAGAACTGTTAAAAATTGGTGGAATTTTATTTTTGCCCCTGGTGAGACAGCAGGGAAAAGTTTAAGCAGATAGTTTGAAAATGTTTTTCTCAATCAAGTCACTGCCTGAAATTGATGAGAACACTGTAGATTTTGAGAAAAGCAGAGAAAATTAAAAGTAAGAAGCTTTATCCCCGTAGAAACTGAAAGAGAAACTTTCAGAGGCAACTGGTTTCTGTTCTGTTTTCCCATGTGCCCTTCTGGGAGCTCAGATTTATGGCTACAGCCTCACAACCAGCCCCAGACTTGGTTCTCCAGCCTGGAAGTTCAAAAGCTCAGCTCTGAAGTGCATGTTGCTTATCACAGGCTGGTGGATGGTCCCAGCTCCCAGGAATTGCCATAGGGAGCCAGACAAGAGAATTTGGAGGGAAATGGATCTGCACTGGTGGTTGTCTTTTCCTTCTCATTATAGGGCAGCATTTACAGCCTGGTGCTATACTTTTCAGCAAGTGGCTGGACTCCAGCTCTGGATCTACCATGTAGCCAGGCTATTTTTGTTTTCATGTACGTTCAGGAAAAAAACCCTGAATGTCCAGAAAAAGGGAAATGAAGCTAACTCACCACACTAGAATGACAAGGGAATACTGTTCACATGGATAAGTGAGATTTCTATAATTTCACTTAAGTGAGTTTAAGTTAGAAGAGAAAAGCAGAACATGTCCAGGAACCACAAAACTTCCTTCTGCTTCTGACCTGACTTTTATTCCCTGACTCCATGAACTTTTTCTTTATAGTAGTGCAGGGCTTGAACCCACAGATAATCTTGTGTTAGGGATTCCCTTGTTTTGATTTTGGTAGACATTTTGTTGAACATCCATTTGTCTTGTGCTAAAATAAAGCTAATCAATGTCAAACTAACCATAAGTTTTGGGGAAAAAACAGGGGGTTGATATGTTGGCACAGAATAAATTAAACCAAAACTAACCAACCCCCATTTAGTTTGTGGTCATAGAATAGTTTGAGTTGGAAGGGACCTTTTAGAGGTCATCTAGTCCAACCCCTCTGCAATGGGCAGGGACATCTTCAACTAGATCAGGTTGCTCAGAGCCTTGAACAAGTGTTCCTTACTTTCAGTGGTGCATCTACAAACACTCTCTGCCAGTAGCTGAAAGCAGAACTACTACTCAAATATTGTAATTTAATTACCTGCACATGTAGTCATCCATAAACTGGTGTATCAGTGATTTGGTGATCACTTACATCTTCTCCTGTGTGCGTTCTATTCTAGTTTCAAATCTTAGGGGCAATTTTGATGCTTGGTGTTGTTGTCCTGATGGCTGTTTACCTCATGGAAGTGGACAGCATAGTTGATCCTAATGAAGAAGTAACAGTTGTCAGCATTTACAAAGAGCTGGAGGACGAAGAAGAACTTTACAGAGATCTCCCACAAACCACAATAACTGAGGAGGACACCATTAGATCCAATGACACCTGCAGGTGAGTCAGGTTTGATGACATGTGGAGAAGCAGTCACCTGGTGGAGAACTAGTTACAATACTATAATTTCAGTATGGATTTTCTTCTCTTCCCATTGTATTATAAGTTGATGAAGTAACACTAATGTGGGAAGAGAGGGGTGTTGCTTAGGCATTGGGTAATTAGTAGTTGCCTGCTATGAGGGGCAGTAGGGGCAGTGTCAGAGCTCCACTCCCAGTCCTGTGCTTGTATGTTCAGCACAGCTCTGTTTCTCCCCTGCCACCTCCAGCCACCCTCTCTTCCTTTGTGATAGTGGTGGGAGGCAGCAGAGTGACCAGAAGGCAAAGCAACTTCTTCTGGGCTCACCTTCTGTCAGAAGCTGGAATGGCAGGAGCTGTCTGTCCTGGGAGAGGGTGGAGAGGATATTCAAGTGACAGACCGCCCTATGGCGTTACATTTCTCCTCACCTTCAGGGTGGTAAAATAAAAAGCTCAAAACAGCTACTGAGGAAGTCATTCTGCTGGATTTGGGAAGGCAATGTACAATCTAAACCTGGCTATTAAAACTAAGGATAAAGAGTACTCCCAGCTTGTTTATCCAGCTCAGCTTATTTGATTTTGAGCTTGATATCCAAAATGGCCAGTTGTGTGGCCTGACAGATGCTTGATGTCCTGTTGGGTCACTGCCTCTTGCTTCACAATGTACAATTGCCATTGCAGCATTGACCTTGTGGAAAATGTTCCTTATGACTTACCCTTCGAGATAAACAGCACTGCAGCCAAACCCTTGTACCAAGCCTGGATGAGACTGCTTGATCTAGCCCAGGAAAAAATTCATGTGGCTTCTTACTATTGGTCTCTTACTGGGAAGGATATCAGTGTCAATGACTCATCCTCCAAGCAGGTAGGATAAAATCAAGCACGTCTGTGGTTGTATGTCTCGTGTACATGGGGCAGATGGCAGATTGGCTGTGTGGTCTGTCTCTTGGGGACATTGCTTGACTCTTCCTGCAAACCCAGAAAGGTTTTCCAGGCTGGTCTGAAGCAACTTCCAGCTTCCTCCTCCAGTCAAATTAAACTCTATCTGGGCTCTGTGCATGGCTCTGAATACTTTTATATTGTGTTTTAAGAGCAAGCAGAGGTCAACCTCAAACCCACACTCGCTTACCCTCTGGATGGCTGACCTGTGTTAAGGGCAGCCAGTGGCAGAGCTGAGGAGCCTACAGGATCCCAGACACAACTGAATGTGCAAGTTCCCACTGGCTAGTTGGAAGGGTCAGGATGCAAAGTCTGCTGGACCTTTAACTGCTCCAGAGGCTGCTTCTCCCACATATGCTGACACTGCATCTGCATCCACCCACTGTGCAGCTGTCCCTGGCCCCTGCCATTGGACAGCAGCTATGGAGGTTCATTATCCTTTGCAGAGCTGTCCTTCTGGGCACGCTGAATGGCCAGGCTTCCTGTGGGACCTCTCTGGCTCTACCACCAAAAATAAATGGCAGAGGCCATGGCACAGGCTCATCTTGCAACTGTTCATCATGTTTAATTGTCCCTTGGCTCCACTTTTGGCCTGTGGCAGCTAGCAATCTCCCAGGCAATGTGAGCAGGGTCTGGGGGACTGTTCTGAAAAACATAAGGGACAAAGCCACCCTGTTTCAGGCAGGCTTAGTTGTGCTGGGAATTGTGCTGTTTGCTGATGACCAGATGCTGGCCAGGTTATTTTTGTGGGTTCAGCCTCTGCCTCCATCCCGGCACACCTTCCACACTGTCAACATGGACTCTCTGGGACTGCTCTTCTTGTCTTCCTCACCAGGTGTTTCTGGAGGTACAAAATGAGTCATTAACTCCACATGAGAAGAAGTGAAAGTCACAGACCTAAGGCTGAGTCCTGTCTCTGAGAAGGGACAGCTCAGTATAGGACAGTCTCTTGTCACCTTTATCCTTAGGCAAAGATGACCCCAAGTATCTGTTGAGCATCAGAATCCAGCAGCTGATCTGTACTGGGACATTCACCATTGAAATCTAGGATGTTTGTGGTCATACTTTTAAACCTTGTATCTAATAACATTAAATGACAGAAAATACTTTGATCCATACATTGGATTAGAATCTTTGTTCTCTTTTTTTCTCTACTTGAAACATTCCTTAAATGGGTGAAATTTCTGACTTTCCTTGCATTGTGGTTGTTTAAAGGAAGCACTCATCAGTAACACTGTACTTGCATATATCTTACTAAATGTTTTATGACAAAATATAAAAAATAACAATGTACCACACAGGGTGAAGATATTCTGAAGAGGTTTGAGAGATTACTTGCGGAGAATGTCTCTGTGTATGTAGCAGCAAGCATGCCAACTTTGGCTACAAAATCAACAGACCTTGAGCTTTTAGAGGAAAAAGGTAATTAATTCCCTTCAGTGATACACTCAGAGCTTCCATATTGCGTAAAAGGCATCTGAGGGAAACAGGTCTCCAGGGCCTGTTCTGGTACGTTGCTGACATGGGTCACAGGATAAGCACTATCTGTTCACTACTTCATAAGTTCTGTTGTCACACCCTTAAGGATTTTTCTGAAAGTTCACATTTTGCATATTTTTTTCACGTTACTGTGGTACCATGTATGGGAGCTTGTGAATTTTGGTAGTTATTACTAGCTGCAAAAGTCAGACATGCAGACACGTTCTGGCTGTTGAGGAACCATCTCCATGCTTTATCTAAACTCTTTTTTCCCGTCCCAATCTTTCTTCAGGGGCTCATGTGAAAAAGATTGATTTTGGACATTTAACAGGAGGAGTGTTGCATAGCAAATTCTGGATAGTAGACATGAAACACATATATATTGGTAGTGCTAACATGGACTGGAGGTCTTTATCTCAGGTAAGCTCTGCTGCTGCATATTCAAAAATCTGGGGCAAAATTCGTGTTCTAGCACATAACAGAGAGAAATCATAATGATATAGAATATTGACTGAGTGGAAGAAGCAGCAAAGAAACCCCTGGAGGTGGCTCCTCCTGGGGCTTTGATATAGCTTGCTCTCTTTGCAGGTGAAGGAGTTTGGTGCTGTGATATACAACTGCAGCTGCTTGGCCAAAGACCTCTGGAAAACATTTAGTACTTACTGGGATCTTGGATATGCTAATGCTACCATCCCATTCCCTTGGCCTCTTAATTATTCTACCCACATTAACAGCCATCGGCCTCTTGAAGCAGAATTTAATGGAATCTTGACAAAAGCTTATTTTTCTGTAAGTATGTTAAAAAGTAACATAATAGGCTGTAACCTATGTTTAAGGATTGGCCCCGAATGTTTCTTCAGCAGTCCTCAGTTACTTGTGTTCCAGTTAGATAATAATTTTTTCATCAGACTTCTCTGGACCTACTCAAAGAATAAGGATTGACCCAGCATTGGCTGTCAGGTAGTATGGCAGGGACAGCATGTAGGTCTCCTTTAATCACCTGTGGGCTCAATAAGTATATCAATAAGTATCTGACCTATCAGGACATGGAAGTCATGAGAAATGATAGTGGTCCACCTCAAGTGCTTTGTGTTATTTTAATGAAAACTGGACAGATCTGAATATAAATGAGTCACAGTCTTACAAAAAACAAATAAACAAACAAACAAACCAAGCGCAAACCACTGATGTGTTTTCTTCTTTACAGGCTTCTCCTCCAGCATTTTGTCCATCAGGTCGTACCCGTGACCTCTATGCTATAATCAGTATTATCAGTCAGGCACGGAAGTTTGTGTATGTTTCTGTTATGGAATATTTCCCTACCAGCCGCTTCATTCATCCAAGAAGGTATAATTTTAATCCTGAATAAATCGGTTGACTTGCACCATATAAAGGAAAAATATTCTATTCCCTTCTTTCTAAGATGAAAATATTCAGAATGGAGGGAACTGAGGCATTGCTCTGCACTTACAGCCATCCCATGGACTGTGCCTTTCAGGTACCAAGTGATAGGACAAGGGGAAATGACCTCAAGTTGTGTCAGGGAGTTTTAGACCATTTATTAGGAAAAAAAAGTCATGAAAAGGGTTGTCCAGCATTGGAACAGACTACCCAGGGAAGTGGTGGATTCACCATCCCTGGAAGTATTCAAAACATGTCAAAATGTCACTTGAGTACATGGTTTAGTGGTGAGTATGTGGGGTTGCTGGGCTGGCAGTTGGACTTAATGATCCTAAAGGTCTTTTCCCACCTTAGCAATTCTAGGATTCTCTGATTCTAATACTGATGCTACAGGAAGAATGGTATCCAATACCGCCCACATGCCTTGCTAGTGTTTTAAAGCAGCCTCCTGTACTCTTCCCACAGCAAGAAAACTGTGAAGTGCCAGACTAGGGACAGTCAGGTACAGCTTCCTTCAAAGTTCAACAGAGCAGCTTTATGAATAGAGAGAGGAAAGGGAACATGGGAAATCTCTCCGACATCAGACTTTTCAGAGGAAATATTGCTTTGCTCTCCTTTTCTGCTCTGTTTTTTCTTTCTTTCTTTACTTCTGAAGAGTCTTGACTTCCAGCTCTGCTGCCTGTTTGAGGTACTTGACCCATAGTTTAGAGAATGGTTCCTAACTGTCCTTGCTGACCTCTGCAATGAGAGCTGAAACAGTCTCTAAAAGAAAATTCTGTGCTTTATTTTTTCTTCAATAATTCCATCTAAGGAAATCCAAGTTTCTGAAGCGTGATGGATGTGTACAGCAGCAGTTCTCAGAGAGAAGGTGGTAGCGGTAGTCTGGAGTAATCATAGAGTCATGGAACAGTTTGGATTAAAGATCATCTAGTTCCCACTCCCACTGCTATGGGTAGAAACACCTTCCACTAGATCAGGTTGTTCATCTGGCCTTGAGCCTGTGTGTGGTGAACCACTGCCATGGTCCCAGTGGGCTGTCCAAGGTCACAGCAGAGTTATGCAGACTCTGCACATCAACTCAAATCTCACTAACACAGAAAGTTAGTCATAGGGCAGCACTAAGACTCCAAATCCTCTTAGATATGCTTGAATTAGGATGTTTACATGCAACCAAGTACTCTGAATTATCTGCTTATAACATTTCTGAGTTTTCCAACAATCTAAATACTCTGAGAAAGAAGTTCAAGAGATATAATTATGTACAACATGGCTTGCAAAGAATAGGGTGACCTCTAGTTTGCCATTAAGCCAGAATGATACTATGCATTATGTCCTGTGTCATTGCTGTGTAAAGACTTTGTTGTTCAGCTAGGGCACGTGTGTGTTAGCGGGGAGATTTTAGGATAATAGATAGACACAGATAATTCCATAGGCCTTGAAACAAAATCCTAAGAGTAGCTTCCACTTTGAGGATATTTTTAATAAGCCAAACACCTTAGAGCACTTTCAGTTTCCATGTCATGCAGTTGAGTCTCTCAGTTACTCATCTGCAGATTTTAGCCAAGAATAGGTTCACAAAAAGTCTCTTTCCCCCTTAGGATTGAATGTGTTAATACTCCTTATTCTTCATCTGAAGGCTTAATTCACTGTTTGTGACATCTAGGGTTGATCAGATGCAAACAAGACTTTGAAAGGTCCAGGGAAAGTGGTGCAGAGCCTCAGGCTATCTCCACAGCAACCAGCTATAGTGCCATGAATTGAGGCTGATTAGTTCAGGTTAGGTTCCTCCAGCAGCTGAGGCAGAGGGAACAAAGCTGCTGTCTAATGCCCGAGTGTTAATCAACTAGAAACTGATATATTAAAAAAATTAAAACTGTTCAAAAATAGCATTTCAAATAGCATGTTTTCCCAAGTTTTTCAGGGTCTGTAAGTCAGCCTGAGCCTGAGAGCACATGGCCAGACCATTTATCACAATAGGACGATGCGCAAGGGAGGATTAGAGAATTCAGGCCTTTGTACATGAGACCAAAAGGATTAAGTTAGGCAAATTAATTCATCTTTGCTCTTGGGACTGTGAGTGAGTGCTGGACCTCTCTCTGTATCAACCCTCCATTCAGTACTAAAGATGTTTGTCTTCCTCCTTGCAGCACTTGTTAGGATCTACAGAATGAAAATGCTGCATGGGTGTTTGGAGTTACTAGCCCTGGGATGCACACTGTCCAGCTCCTAGTGTTGTGTAGCTGGGTGAAGGAAATTTTCCCCTAAGCTACTGCCAACACAAGTGTCAGGAAAGTGGATTTTCCCATGTTCAGGAGAGCTGTGTCTGCTACCTTGGGGGCACACAGCATGCTGAGGAAGGAAAGGAGGGCTGGAGAGGGATAGAACCTGCCCACGCTGGCTGATGGCACAGGACCACTGTGGACACTAGAAACAGTCTCTGAGACCCTGAAAAGGCCATGTTCTTCAAAACAGTTTTTAGACTTTCCTCTGGGCTTCACACTGTCCTTTTTGCTCTCTGCTGTATGGTCAGGCTTTACATTGGAGTTGCTGTTGTTATTTTTAGTTTCCTAAGGAAACGGCCATGATGGCACCATACTGTGTGTGTATTTCTGTGTACCTGCACTTTACTAAGCTTTAAACTTTTTGATCAATTTCAGCTTAGTTTGGAGGTCTCAAAACACACTGTGAAAAGAACGGACTTTGGACTTGATAGAAGGCAGAAATCTTGTTTGCACCTCCAGGGAAGGCACAAGTGCTCCACTTAATAGATATCAGAGATCCCATCTGTGCACAGCATTGCTTGTAGTCTCAGTTTATTGTCAAAGTTTTCTACTGAACTGTTTAAAAAACGTCCCTTTGTCCACACATCTCCTTTTCTGCAGATACTGGCCAGCCATTGACAATGCTCTGAGACGTGCAGCTTTCAACCACGGAGTGCAAGTCCAGCTCCTGGCCAGCTGCTGGACATACTCTGACCCAGCCATGCTCAACTACCTGAGGTCCCTGCGTGCTCTCAACAACCCACATGTCCACATCAGTGTTGACGTGGTATGATAAGAAACCTGACTTTGGAAAGACAGTTTGAGGATATGGCCCCACACTGATTTTAAGACTAAGCTCCTGTTTGTGTGTGCAAGGATTAGCTTTTAGAGAAGCAGGTTGTCTTTTTTTTGCAGGGACTGTTTCACATCCTTGTAAAAATAAGGCTCAGGATATAATCATGCAGGAAGCAGCCATTGCAAGGCACTAGTGATATCAGGAATGTGCCTGGCTGTGACACTTGAGACATTATCCAGGCCGTTGCTTCCACTGAGCACCGTGGCAGTTTATATGATAACTTAGTGCTCCTTTCAGAGTGCTCCTTCTCCTGCATGGAGTATTTTAAATGGGTCTAATTGGTATCAGTTTTTTAAAGTTGAGAGATCTGCTATATCTGTACAAGTAGACCTATTTTTGAAGACAATTACACACAGGCCATAGGCTCTAGGCTGGAATGCATCATGTAGAGTGGGAGTGGTGTGGATGCCTCCAATATGATGCAGTTACCACAACAGAGAGATGTCACAGAAGATGAAATAGGTTTTAGGAAAAATTATATATATTTATATTTTTATTTATTTATTTAATATATATTAAAATATATTAATATGTTTTTATATATTATATATATTTTTATATATATATAATGTAGATTTTTGTAGGAGTTAGCACAAAAAGTTGGGCATTATTGTTTCTTGCAGTACCCCTCATGTCTGTGATCAGCCCATTTTAGCACAAAATAAGAGCAGCAATCAGTGGTAAATGCAGGTCTATTAAACAGCTGTCTAAAACTGCATTTAATTGTCTTCCCTGTAATGATAATAGCTTTGCCACTAATGGAACATTGTGAGGCAAACATTATCTGTATCTGATCTCAATTGCTTATCCATTTTTATGTATAGTAGAAGTACTATTTGTTAGTTTTCTTGGATAAGAGTAAAATCTCTTTTATTGTGTATTTAAGCACAGAGTGTGGAATGTTCTCTTCTGTTCTCCCCATACTATTCCATTCTTTGAAACTATAGAAAATGCATATTGTCCAATCATGAAGTCTAGTATTTCTGTTTATATTTTTAATTTCTCTCCCTCCAGAAACTCTTCATTGTTCCAGTTCTGAATCACACAAACATTCCTCATGGGAGAGTCAATCACAACAAATATATGGTCACTGATAAAGTAGCCTACATTGGTATGTATTCCATTATTCCAAATACTTACAGTATTTCCAGATCTATTGAATTGGGACTGAGATAGGACAGGCTGCAATATCAAAAACCACCTCATTTTGCCATATAAAGCAGTCTGTCCTGGGTAGTAAAGAAGTACAGATGTAAAGGGGAAACAATAATGTAGGTCAAGTTCCGTAAGAGATTATTTCATGTGATTGTGAACCATTAGGAACAGAGCATGACAAGGCTGAGTGCACAGCCTGTGACAAGCACAGTGGGAATTTCACAGCCTGTGTGCTCAGAACGATGCAGTGATATCTGGTGCTCTAGCATATAACATTATTGTGCTTTAATAACAAGAAATTACTGGGAGGAATTAATTCCACGCACTATTTGTTGAACAGAACTCTAGGAAAGGAAATGAGAAAACAGTAATGTCAATTGCTGCTCAGTTCCTGAAAGTCAGGGTGGTGTTTATGTTTCACTCTTTTATAAGGAACTATCAAAAAAGAGAATTTGAGAGGGCTCTGTCATTTCAGTCACCTCATCCTCCAATCAATGCACACTCCAGTCTTCCAACTGGCTGAGGGTTTGCAGCTCTATTTGCCTTTAATGCTTTAATAACTTGTTTCATACTGAGCTGTCTTTTGAAGGCAGATACGCAGATAATTTGTTTTCATGCCTAAGCACCTTCTGGAATTGTCAGTAAATTTTTCCACTAAGGCAATCATGAGGGGAAGTGCTAAGTGATAAAATGTGTGGGGTTTTTCCACAGTATTTGATTTTCTGAATTGAGACAGCTTTGAAGAGAGACTAGACAATGTCTGCAGATGGATCCTCAGCTATGCCTGGTTTAGAAGCAGTCATTGCATGCTGAGTTCAGAACAACTCCTGAGAGTTTATTGATCAAGGGTCTAGTTTCTCCTTTTGTTTTCTTTTAACAAGTAAAGAGAATTAAGTCCATTAAGGACTCTTTTCTTTAAACACAGAAACCCATGTCAAACACTGGCTTTTACCCCTCTTAATACTCAAATGTTACACTCTATTCCCATATTTACAATGAGTAGATTGGTGCATTCTATCACAGGTTGTAAGAAATCAGAAGATTATGAACCTTCAGGGTTGCAGTTAATACAGAGTTTCTGAAACCTGAGGTCTAGCATAAGAAGGAGGTGACCTGATTTTTGCTGCCTCGTTGGTCCTAATGAGATTTGCAGTCATACAGCAAATCAACAAAGCCTGGAGATCAAACAGTACACTGGGAAATGAATGTTTTCTAATCAGCTACTTTTCCATTGCATAGGGACTTCCAATTGGTCAGAAGATTACTTCATTAATACAGCTGGAGTGGGACTAATTATCAAACAAAATTCAACCAACCTGCAAAAAAGGCAACTGCCTGTCCAGGAACAGTTGAAAAACCTTTTTGAGCGAGACTGGAATTCCAAATATGCAGTGAAGCTGGAAGATGTACAGGGACAGAAAGACTGTAACTGGAGTGGCAGACTCTGAAGTGAATTGAAATGTACATTTAAAATAGAAACAAAAAAATATATTTGAATCTTGTTCCCATGCAAACCAAGGAATGTTATTTTTGTCTTTTTCAGAGAAATCACTTCCTCAGGGTGTCCACATTGATGACATGAGAATTTCTTATAGTTAGTTCCTACAGACTCTACCTGCAAAACCATTAGTCAGTGTGTGATGTTCCATTTTTTTGTGCCATTACCTTACCCCAGAGTTAATGAAATGCCTACAGTGTTGTATGACAAGCTGTCTGATATTAACATAAACATGAAAGATCTTAATACATCTGAGACACAGATTGCTAATGCTGTGCTATTTTATCTTAGAAAATTATATATTTCAACCTAAATGTTCCATTAACAGTGTTTGCTTACATGTGTTTAAGCATATTTTTAATAAATTCCTGGCCACTTTAAGGTTTGAGCCATGTATATGATCACCTCCAATAGTGAGGGCAGATTCTTAAAAGCATTTAGGGTTTGGGGAATTAGGGAAGTACCCATTTCACTAGAGATAAATGCCTGGGGTTTATATCTTGGGGCCAGCTTCCAGCTCAGCTGCCCCGGAATCCTGAATGTCTGGGGATGTTTGGAGGTCTGTGTGTTGGTCTTGTGCAGCAAACAGGACAGGAGGTAGCAGGGCAAAGCTGTTGTGTGGGTGCTGTCGTGACAGAGGCATCCCCCCTGCACTTTGAGCAGTGGTTGCAGAGCCTCCTCACTCCTTTTGGTCTGCCCTGGTGCTGGCCCTACCGGTGCTGTGTCTCTGGGCTGCCTTTTCTTCTGCAGTCACACAGGGACCATAACCCTGAGCCATCCACTGCCTTGTATCCATATCCACCACTGCGCGGCGGCTCTGCCCTGGGGGACTCTGAAGTGACAAGACAGGGCATGTGCTCCCGTTGTGGAGTGGTGTGAGTGACACCCGACTGGGGCTCCATGAGCCTTGGCAGGGCTGTGAACCTCTGCCTGACACTGGAAATGGAGTCACAAAGTGAACTTCATTTGGAGACTGATGCATAGCAGAGGGGAGAGACCCCACAGAAGGACTGGGGAAAACCGTGTTCTGACACTCCATCTCTGAGCTGTGAAAGCACAGCCAGTCTCGCCAGCCCCAAAACGTGTGTGGCAGTGCACGGTTTCACTCTTGTCCTGGCAGGGCTCATTCAGTTGCGTTTTGGCTCTGAGGTCCCTCCCTTGCCACAGACACAACCCTGAGTGGGGGGAGTACAGACTTCCCCATCCCAGTGCAATCCCCCCACCTTATCCACAGAGGAAGTGTTTTTTGTGGGTTTGAATCCCTGCCCTGTGCTGAGAATGACAAAGGGACCTCTTGTGATCCTCTGTATGTGGACTGATTTATACCTCTGTGAATACACACATATTTAGAAATGATCCCAGCCAATTTTTAATTTTTTGGTTTTCAGGCTGCTCCTTAGCTATCTCTTCCAGATGCTTCCAAGATTCCTTGGATTATTTTACCCATCATTACAAATCAATACATCTTGTTACTAAGGCAGATTTTTTTAAGTCATGTAGTTACATTTACAGGTATCACTGAAAATCTGTGAATATTAACATACATTTAAAAATGTTAAGGAATATGCAGGTGCATTTAGTGTTCTCATCCCCTATTTCCTTACCAGAGTCAGCTTGAAAATCTTTGTGAGAAGTTGCATCTTTAACCAACAAAACAGTTTTCTGTAACGGAGTGCACTCCTCTAGATGGCACTCGAAGCTGTGTTTTTGCTCTTTTGGAGGGGATAGATACTGCATGCAGCGTAAGAAGAAAACTTCCTTCTTTAGTTGTGATCTCAAATTTGACAGCACCGGATTGGTTGCTCAGTGAGACACAGTTTATGGACAAGCTGGCAGAATTGTGATATGCCCATATGAGACTCGTGTGGGTTAAGGTTCAGCTTATGGGGGAAATTGATGCTTATGAGAGTGTTCTTTTATTTTCTCTGCTGAAATCACTGTTTTTCCTCTACGTGTGAAGGGCGGATTTACAATAAAGACAATGAAATAGATCTAGGGGAAACTTGAGTTTATTTCACTGGTTTCTTGTGAGACTTTTAGGTCCCTTCATAGCTTGACTCTTATTTACCTGTTCTCTATTAAAAAGGTAGAGGATCCTGTAAATCATAACCAGGCTTTGAGTCTCAGTTTGTTTCTTTTCCATGTATGAAACAGAGTTATAATAGTCCTTACCTATGTATTTACTTGTCTCTTTCTCTAGATTGTGACTTCTTTAATCTAAGGATTGTACCAAATGTCAGCTGGGGCCTCCTCCAGTGGTACTCATTAGCATATATTTATTATCCTTGCATGGATTGGATACTAGAGAAAGGTTCTTCACCCAGAGGGAGGTTGGGCACTGGAACAGATTCCTCATGGAAGTTGTCATAGTACCAAGCCTGACAGAGTTCACAATGCATTTGGACAACACTCTTGGACACGTGGCATGATTCTTGAGGATGTCCTGTGTAGAGCCAGGAGTTGGACCTTGTGGGTCCCATCTTTCTAAGATGTCCTTTATTACATACATAACCTCTTTTTGGACTCAATTTTTCTGACTTAATCATGTTTTCCTTGATCCTGGTATATGCTGTTCCTGCCTGATACAGTAACTTTGGGACTATTCAACAATGATGTCTATACTTAGCAAAACTTCAGAGAAGTTCTACATGAACCAAACAATCAATACATGCCAAATACTTAGGAGACACGAGTCTCTTCAGAGACAGTTTTCTTTAGAGTAACTACCTGCAGTCCTCTTTAGAAACTTAAGCCTACCTTAAAGATATGCTTGAGAGGTGGACTCATGCAAACCTCATGAAGTTTAACAAACTGAAATGCAAGGTCCTACACCTGCGTTGTGGCAATCCCAGGCACACCTACAGTTTGGGCAGAGAAATGACTGAGATCAGTTTTGCAGAGAAAGACTTGAGGGTGATGGTTGATGAGAAACTCACCATGAGCTGGCTGTGTGCGCTCGAAGCACAGAAAGCCGAATGAATCTTGGGCTGCATCAAAAGGAGTGAGGCCTGCAGGTCAAGGAAGGTGATTCTTCCCCTTTATTCCGCTCTTGTGAGACTCCACCTGGAGTTCACGTAAAGTTTTGGTGCCCCCAGCATAAGGAGGATGTGGAAATGTTGGAGCAAGTCCTGAGGAGGGCCACGAAGTTGCTAAAGGACTGGAGAACCTACCCTACGAAGACAGGCTGGGAACGTTGGGGTTGTTCGGTCTGGAGAAGAAGAGGTTGCATGGAGACCTCAAAGCAACCCTGAAGGGAGCCCAGAGAGAAGCCAGAGAGGGACTCTTTGTCATGAACTGTACTGACAGAGAAAGGTGTAATGGGTACAAACTGAAATGGGGGACATTTAGATTAGATATTAGGAAAAAATTCTTTACTGTGAGAGTGATGAGCTACTGCAACAAGTTGCCCATAGAGGTTGTGGATGCCCCAACCCTGGCCGTGTTCAAAGCCAGGTTGGATAAGGTCTAGTGGGAGGTTCCCTGCCGATGGCAGGGGGCTGGAACTAGATGATCTTCGAGGTTCCTTTCAACACTTTAGCATTCTATGATTCTATAATACAGAAATGAAAAACATCTCAACATAAAGATGGTCAGAAAACCAAATACACTTCATTTACAACCCAGTCTCTAAATGTTTTGCTGTGTCTGCTTTCCCTGTACTATGTAGAACATGGAGAAGGAAAAGACAGGATTAAAAAACTACTATAATGAAACCTGATGCAAATTTAGGCTGGGATTTTCAGAATCAGAAATGTCAGTAACTCACACTACCTCAAGTTATTATTCATATGGTGAGTTTATTGTGACTTAAGAATAAAGACTGTTTTACTGGTACATGTGAAGGCTGTCACATACACACTCTGGTTTCCATTGTGCATTTGAGAGAAGCATTGATGTAAACAAAGAAGCAAATAATTATATACACCTCCTTTCCCAGAAAATCTTTGAAGCAATTCCACCAGTGTGGCAGATCATTCTGTGCATTTAACTATCCAGTAAATATATACATTAAAATTTATTTATCCACATTTGAATAATTACTCTTTGTAAGCATGGTTTATTCTAGTATCTTAAAAATGTTAATTAATTACATGTTTTTGGTCTTGAAATTATTCTCTTGGGTTTTGTTTCAGTATTTTTAAAATCTTTTAAGGCTAAATATGACCCACCACAATAATAAAAAAAAATGAGAAGAGAGGAAGAGGTAAAGCATTAGTCTCTCTACACTAGTATTTCATTTTTATATTTTAAATAAATGCTTGTGGAATATACATATTACTTCAGCTGAAATAAGAAAAACATTTTAATAAGAAAGCAAAAGTAGGTCAGAAAGGTCCACAATCTAAACAGGTAAATATAGTTCTTATAGCACTAGTTAACAATCCATTCTGGAAATAGTCTGTAATCTAAACATAATCAGATAGTGTGTTTTAAGAAGCCTTTTTAAAAAGCCTCTTGCTAACATTGAGCCTTTCAATGGTTTACTTTCATGATTCAGGTATATTTTTTCAGACTTTGCTCAGACTATGGGCTCCTCTGTATTTGTCATAATTGCTGCCTACGGGGCAGATTTATAGAAATCTTTATTTTTATTAGTGCACAATATAGTACATCCATGTACTTGAAAATTTACATGTGGTAAATTCTGCTCAACTGTTTTCATGAATACCAGCCTTGTGTTTTAATTTTCAGTTACTAGAAAATTAAGAGAACATTCCTTTCTGTACATGTAGATCTTGTTTTCATTGAAGACTGAGAAAATACAACCTTCATTTGGTAGTACCTCCATCAATATTAGATTTACTATCTTTTTCTTCCTCCAACAAGATTAGTTCAGTTCTTGCTGAAGATGTCACGATAGATGAGGCCCCATCAATTTCAGCTTTTTCATCCCCTGTTGTTTCTTTAGGTGATAAGCTTTCTTGTGCATCAAAAAATACATCAGGTTTATCTGACAGGCTATCTTCATCTGAGATTCCACCCTCTTTATGACCCATCTCTTCTTTGTCAACAGACTTAGCCTTTTTGGATGGAGATGTGAAACCAAGCTTGGGAAATCTAAACCATCCAGTTTTTTCAGTTTGCTTAGAGGAATCATCTGATGTGTCAGCAGGTTTCACATCTTCTGGAACTGGTTTTTTTACTTCTGTTTTTGCATCTGTGCTTGTATCATCACCAGTAGATGAAAAGCCAATACTTGGAAGCCAAAGCTTAAATCTTCCAGGAGATCTTTTGATATCAGTCTTTTCTTTTTCATTGGTTTTGTCTTTTTCTTTACCTTCCACTGCTTCAGCTACATCCTCATCTTTAGAGAGAGGGCCTGAGCTTATTCTCTCTGGGGATTTATCTTCAAGTTTCCTGGAAGACTTTACTTCAGCAGCATATGTTTTTAACTTTGGCAAACTTACTTCTCCACTAGATTCTTCAGATTCACGATGTGGTTTGTCAGATAGTTTAAGAGCAGAGCTGCCAGTTGTCTGCGCTTCCACTCTGAAGCTTTCCCCTGCACATGTAGGTTTTCCCAATGATACACCTTCCATCGGAGAGGGCTGCAGGACTGGCACTTCTAAGTCACTGTGTGATTCAGGCAACTTTGCCTTGAGCAATGAGAATCCCAAAGTAGCAGTTTTGACTTCTGATGACAGAATCTCTGATTCTTTCAGTATTTCAGTAGTGTAAATCTCACACCTTTCAATAGCAACATGTTCAAGTTCTACTTTCTCAGTCACTTCTTGGCCCTCTACATAAGACCAGTGAATGTCTTGCCCTGCATTTGAAAGGGAGGACTCTATGGTAGTTGTCATTTGTGCTGTTTTAATGTCAGGTTCAGTCACTGTCAGAATTTTGCTTTTTGCCTTTTGAATACTCCCCTCTAGAGCCCCTGGTGTTTCCTCAGGGATAGCAGAGCTTGCTTCCAGTTGCACTACTTCAATGTCAGTACTAGATCCCTTTGGATCTGTTACCACTTTCGACACTAAAACATCAGCTTCAATTGGGAGAGTTTTAAAAGTGAATCTTGGTATTTTTAGTTTGGGAATCCTTACAACTACTTCTGGGCCACCTTGTGATTGGGTCACTGTTTCCCCTGTCATTCTGGCAGATGCTTCCTTATGATCTAGAGCTGCACTTTTCAGGCCAATAAATCCTTCTGGTTTTTGTAACTGTATTTCTGCTGTGCCTATTTCACTTTTAGATACTGAATCAGCTTCTGACTTTGCCACATTGATATCACCCTCAAACCCCTTGACTTCTGAATGCAACATTCCGAACTTTGGAATCTTAAACTTGTATGCTTTAATTTGACTTATTTCTGCTCTGTCTTCTACTTGCACTTTCACTCCTGCAGACACATCCTTTTCAACTCTTTTCACTTGAAATTTCATTTCAGGATCTACTCCAGTAATTTTAACATCCCTCTTCACTCCTGGAACTTCTACCTTTAAATCTTCCAGCTTAGCAGTAACGTAACTACCATCTTCTGATCCCTTTGTTGTAGACCATTCACAAGTAGTCCTTTTTAATGGACTTTCTTCACTGTCTGTTCCTATAATTTTCACTTCACCCTCTATCTTTCCTTTTTTAATTGCTGCCTCTTTATTTTGAATATCTAGCCCTTCCTTTGGAACATTAACAGCTATTTTCTCCTGTGTTGCCTCCAGAGTAATTTCAGCTGATGATGGTTTGCATCTTACTACTGAAGTCTCTGACTTAGTGAAACTTTCTACCTTTGGGACTGCTATATCATGTGATTTAACTTGATGCTCTTGCAAAGTCAGAGTACCTGTAGGAAACCTATTTGTTGAACTTTTGTCTTTGTCAGTTTCTGAAGCTCCTAGATACGATTTAGACAATTCTGCTGCAGACACTGTGAATTCTAAAGTATGTGTTTTTTGTCCTTCAGCACCACGCTTAACTATATCTGCGTAAGTTTCAGTTTTTGGAATACTCACTCTACTATCTGTTCTTTTTGTGGATAATGAAATATCTCCTTCCATCTTTGACAAGCTAACATCAGAACTCTTCACAGAATCTTCTAATTTTTTAATCCCTTCTTTTCTAATAGTAATTTCAGTGACTGCATGTGGTAATGAGAAGGTATTTTCGGGAATACTTGTTTCAGTTTTTACTTTTGCAGAGGGAATACTTGCCTGAGCTTTCTCCATACTTTTTTCAGTATCAGCATCACATTTTTTTTCCTTTAAGGATGTCCTGCCAAATGCAGGTATTCTGAGTTTTGGCATTTTAAACCATCCCTGATGTTCTTCAGTGCGAACTTCTTCAGATTTTATTTCATGTTCTTCTTTTAATTTGATTTCTTTGTCCTCAAGACTCTCAATTGCTCCCTCTGTCCTTGTTTTAGACACTGACTGGCTGCTTACGTCTACTTTTGGATCTTCAATGTCAGTAGTTAGTTCTTGGGGTGTTTTTATCTTACAAACAACTACTCCAGTATCTGACATATCAGATGTAAGTTCTGATTCTGGAACTCCCACAGTAATAGCAATTTCATTTGTCATTTTTAACTGGAGTTTTTCAGCTTCTCTTTTTGGAGAGGTGATCTCTGCCTCTGGGCTTTTCCCTTTTGTTAGGGAGATTCCAAACTTTGGTTTCTGGAATTTGGGCATTTTAATCTTCCCTTCAGGACCTTCAAATTTCATTTTTCTTCCATCCACAACTGGTAGTCTTTCTGTTACTACATCAGGGCTCTTCAGTTCAACTGAAGCTTCTCCTCTGGGGAACTTAATACCTGTTTTTTGAATGTTACATTCATCAGTAGAACTTGGTTTTAGGTCAACCTGTTGAAAACTCCCCTCTGAGGGAGTCAGAGCAGCATCAATCTTCACTGAGCTAACTCCCATTTCATTTTGAGAGGCTTCGGTTTCTATTTTGGAAAACTCCAGAGTGTGGAATTTAACATCAGCCATTGTTATGCTTACTTGTGCCCCTTCTTCAGTCCTTTTGGAATGACTTTTTTCTGTATCAGGTATCTGATTTGAATCATCACCGTCTCTTTCTATTTTAGGAAGAGTAGCATCAGCTTCAACTTTTGGTGAATGAGACTGAGATTTTGGAACCTTGATCTTGGAGAGAGAAATTTTGGGCATGACAAACTGAGGTTTTTTAATCGGACTTTTCTGTTCAACTTTTCCGGTAGATAATTCCAGGTCAAGGGCAGTCCCGCTACCTTCATCATCAGTTACAGTTCCTCTCACTTCTGTGTCTATTCTGCTTGACATTACAGCAAGTTTTGGGTCTTCCAAATTTTCTCCAGAATCTTGTTTAACACTTGCTTCCTTCTTTGGTGACCAACTGAAGGATGGAAGTTTGAATTTTGGCATTTTGAAATGTCCTTCTTTCTCTTCTCCATCTCCATCTTGCTTTATTTCTCCTTTGATTTTTAGCACTGCAACTGAATGCTGAATATCACTGTCTGTTTTTGGAATAGAAATGTCAGCTGATGGGAAGTGAACATCAACCTCTGATGCCTTACTGTCAGTTTTGGTCATTTTGACTTCAGGGCTGTAGGACTCTGTTTCTGTGCCACATTCCACCTCCAAGTTTGGTGCTTCGACAGCAATGTCAGATATTTCTACTGTTGTTTTTAGCTGGGGGACCTTGACCTGTGATTTGGCTTGGCCTATCTCCTTTTCTGACCCTTTCCCTTTAGAAAGTGTAATTCCTAACTTTGGCATTTGGAATTTAGACATTTTTGTTTTCCCTTCAGTACCTTCAACATTTATTTCCACATCATCCACACCAATTTCACTTGATGTTATTTCAACACTTATGTCAGGACTTTTCATCTCAAGAGAACCTTCAGCTGTCATCTTAGTATCTGAAGTGGAGAGGCAGGCATTAGCAGCAGCTGATTTCAATTTTAGATCATCTTCTTCACAAGTAGGAAGTATGACCTCACCTACAGGCCTGCTAATATCCACCTCTATTTCAGGAACTTTGACTTCCAGTTTGGAAAATTCCAAAGTTGGGACTGTAACTTTTGGCATTTTTATGCCTATTCCTGCCTCTTTTCCACTACTCTCTTTCTCAGATTTCTGTACTGAAACACTTTCTTTTTCTTGATCAGGATTACAAACATCATTTTCCACTACAGGAAGAGAGACTTGGACTTTCTGACCCTTAATTTTAGGGAATGAGATCTTTGGCATTGTAAATTGGGTCTTGTTTCTGACCTTTTCACCATCTTTTTCTACAGATGTATCAAATTCTACATGAACATATTGATTCTCAGGAGTAGGAAAAGTTAATTCAGATCCAGTGTCTCCAGCTAAAGCAGACAAAGTGGGTTCTTCCAGATGTTCCTCAACATGAGAAGGAGCAATAGCTTCTTTCTTTGGTGACCAACGAAATGAAGGCAGTTTGAATTTTGATGACTTAACTTTGTTTTCTTTCCCCTCAATATCCTTCTCTTCTGAAATTACATCCTGTTCTGCCTTGCACTTCAAGTCTGGACCATGGATTTCTGCTTCTAATTTTGGCATGCTAACTCCTACTGGTGAAAGACTGGGATCCAGCATTGGTGCATCCAGAACAACTTCAAGTGAAGGCTTGTGCAACATTACATCAGAGATCTGAATTGGCTTTTCAATATCAGAATCAGTTATATCACATGTTGTCTTTCCCTTGGGAATTTCCGATTCCACTTTGGAACCAACATCACTTTCTGATGTTTTTCCCTTAGATCGAATTCCAAATTTTGGTTTTCGGAATTTAGGAATTTTAACTGTAACCTCTCTGTCACCCAAACATATTTCAGAAGCTGTTGTTATACATTCTCGTTTAAGATCTTCTTGCTCCACAGTACCACCTTCACTTAAAATTTCAAAATCTGAAAGATTTTCATCAGCAAGAGATGGTATTTTTGATTCAGATTTGGTTAGACTAATTTGGTATTTAGAAAGTGTAATATCCCCTTTTTGAAATGAGGAATCCTGGGAAATTTCAGATGAACTCACATCAACTTTAGAGAAACCCAAGCTAGGAATTTTGAACTTAGTACTTTTAGACACACTATCTACCTTGAATTCAGGCAAAGGTTTAGATTCGAGAATACCAGAAAGAATAGGAGAATCTTCCTCTCTTCCAGAAAAACAAATTGATTCTGCAACTGAAACATCAACTCCAGACTTAGTTTGTGCATAAGGTTTGAGACTTTTAGAAAGAGAAACTTTAGGCATTCTAAAGAGAGAACTTCGAGATTGAAACATTTCATCTGCCTTATCAGACGAAGAATGTATGGGACTTTCAGAAGCAAGAATTTCGATCTCGGCTCCAGGCAGGGTCACGTCCACCTCGGCGGCTCCCGAGGGCACTGTCTCTTGGGGCTCCTTCAGGCTGACGTCCACCTCGGCGGCCACGCTGCCCTTGGCCTCTCTGCTGCTGGACCAGCCAAAGGA
>JAOXXN010000065.1:56297620-56376363 GCA_026770055.1 Myrmophylax atrothorax
GCTTGCAAGTCGATGCTGGGCTTTGGAAGGCTGACGTCGACGGAAGGCAGGCTGATGTCCACCTTGGGAGCTTTGATGTCAGCTTGGGGCATTTTCACCGAGGGCTTCTCCAGCTTCCAGCCGGCCCCTTCGGTTTTGGTGCCAGAGACGTCGGCTTTGAGGTCCAGGGCGGGGCCCTCCACTGCGGCCGTCACGGTGGCGGAAGGGAGCTCCACCTCTGCGCTGGGCAGGCTGACCTCGGGTCCTTCCGCCTTGGGCGAGGACACTGCGAATTTGGGCTTGTCAAACTTGGGCATTTTAAGCTTCCCCTTCAGGCCCGTGGCTTTCAGCTCGGCCCCGTCCAGCGACACTTCGCCAGAGGGCGCTTTGAGCTCTATCTCGGGCGCCTGCAGCTCCAGGGAGCCTTCGACGGAGGGCAGCTTGATGTCAGGGGCTGTGATGCTGACGTCCCCGGCGCCGGCCTTGAGCTCTGCCTGAGGGAGGCTGACGTCTGCGTCCACTTTGGGAGACTTGACGGTGGGCTTGGAGAAGACCACGCTGGGCACCTTGACTTTGGGCATGTGTATTTTCATGCCGCCGCCCTCAACTTTGCCGGCCGCCACCTCCAGGCCGCCTTCGGCCTCGGGGCCCTGCAGGGCGACTTCGCCCTCCTGGCCTTTGGGCAGAGACACCTCGGCCTTTGGCAGGCTGACCTGCGCCTGGGGAGCTTTCACTTTGGGCAGCTTGACGCTGGGCATCTTGACGTCGGGCATCTTGAAACGACCTTTCTCGCCCTCCACTGCAGCATCCGCCTCCACCGTCACCTCCACGCCGGGCACTTGGATCTCGGCTCCAGGCAGGGTCACGTCCACCTCGGCGGCTCCCGAGGGCACCGTCACATGGGGCTCCTTCAGGCTGACGTCCACCTCGGCGGCCACGCTGCCCTTGGCCTCTCTGCTGCTGGACCAGCCAAAGGAAGGCATGCCGAACTTGGGCATCTTGAACTTGCCGTCCTTGGTCTTGACGGCCTCCTTCTCTGGGGCTTTCGCTTCCCCTTCCAGGCTGAGGGCCGCCTCGGGCGCTTGCAAGTCGATGCTGGGCTTTGGAAGGCTGACGTCGACGGAAGGCAGGCTGATGTCCACCTTGGGAGCTTTGATTACCGTTTGTGAGATTTCTTGGTTTTCCTTTAATGTTATACTCAATTCAGCATTTTCCATTTCAATATGAGGATTTGAAATTAGGATTTCCTCGTTCGTTGTTTCAAAATCATTTTCCATCAATGAAGGTTTTTCTGTTATTTTTTTTGGACTTGGTAACTGGACCTTTGGTCTTTCTTTGATGACGTTTTTATTTATTTTTCCTTTTGATACCTCGATTTCCCTTTCAACACTTTGAACCTGAACTGCTTCTGCTTCTCGACATATATCTTCTTGTGCTCCTATTTCTAGTGTTGACACTTCTCTTTCCATTTCTGGTATCTGTGCTTCAGTTTGCCCTGTTTCATCCTTTGTAGTTGACCAAGTAAATGTAGGAAACTTTAACTTTGGCAATCGGAATTTGCTTTCTTTTCCGTCTATTTCCTTTTCTGCTGTCTTCATTTCAATTTCTAACTTCAAGGTTTTGTCACTTCTGGGCATTCCATCTTCTATGCATTCCGTTTTTATAGTACCTTCTGATTCACTTGTGCTTTCTTGTCTTGCTATTTTCATGTCAGTTTTAGGTGTTTTGGTCATTTTGAACGATGGCATTTGTATTTTCCAAGTAGATACTTCTGGTTTGGCTTCAGGCATGTGTATTTTCACATCCAAATTTCTGCCATCCTCTGAGGTCACATAAGCTGTTTTTTCTGATCCTGACTGTGGAATATCACGTACCAGTTTGGTGGTCTCAGTCTCTGTTTCTTTTCTGCTAGGCATTGAAACTCCAAATTTTGTTGTCTGAATTGTGAGTATTTTTGTGTCTTCTGCTGGTTTTCCTCCTGTTTCTAGTGTGTCAGATGTGTTTAATTCTGCTTTTGCAGTGCCTATTTCTAGGTCTTTCACCTGTACAGATCCTTTAGCTGTGTGACCCGTCAAGTCTATGTTAATTCCACTTTCGCCTTCTTTTTTATCTACTGATCCTTTCTGTTTCTTTTTTCTGGATTTTGATGATATTTGTGATGGTTTCTTAGTTGGACTTTCTTTCAGATCAGGTGTTTCTAAACTGGGCTTTGGTATCTTTGTTGTTATGCCTGATACCTCAGGTAAACTAAATTTTGATGTTGATTCCTTGTCTTTTTCTTTTTTAATGCTTATTTCAACTTCAGGGCATTGTTTTACATGAGATGGGATGCCATTTTTCATATCTTTTAAGTCTTTTGTTAAAGTTTCATGTACTTCCACTGTTTTCATTTCATAAGCAGGAGATGTATATTCAACAGTTAGGATTTCAGGATTTTCCAGGCTTACATCTTCTTCATGTATTTTTTCTCTTTCAGAGATCAATGTAGATTTTATTTCTTTTTTTTCCTTCTCCTGTAGTTCTGTTTTGGACCTGTGCATTCTGAATCCAATGCTAGGGAACTTCAGCTTCTTTTGGCTTCCTTTTTTTTCTTTGGTATAGACTTCCTGTGGAAATTGAGATTCTGTGTCTGTGCTTGTAGGGGAAATATCCTGTACAGCAGGCTCATATGCATCTGATGTACTATGAGATCTTCTGTGCCTCAGTATCCTTTTATTTTTGATTGACTGGAATTTTGGCCATGATAATCTATCTTTTTTAGGTCTCTTGCTTCTTCCTACCCTTTGGCCTGCAATTAATGTTTCCCTGTCTTCTTCCGAAATGGCTTTTCCTGAAACATGAACTGTTTCTTCAGGAATGCTGGCACTGAGTTCTTTTTCCTGAAAGAGCAAGTAGTAGTCAGAAGATTAGAAGTAACCTAAATATAGGTGCAACAGAAAATAAAAGACATACCATACAATACGTAGGAAAAGGTTCTTTTATTAATTCTATCTCCTCATTACATGAAAAAATACTGAAATACATTTATATATATGTGTGTGAAATGTCAGGAAGCATCTATACAAAACAAATGGACCATATGACTGTAATATATGGATTTCTGAAGATTTATATTCTTTGCAAAACACTGTAGCAGATAGAAGTTTCTATATATATCTGTACAAATATATTAATATATATTATTTATGCATATGCATATGAAGAAAAGAATAATTTTTAAGGTGATGGAAACCTATGAATAGATCATGTCTATCAAGGTAGTGATTAAACACATATTTTTAAGAAAAAAATATCTTGGATGAGCTTTGGAGAAAAGTATTTACTGATATTTTACATTTGAAAAAATATGGAATATAATTATTCCAGAGACTACCTGAGTTTATTCTATCAATGGACAATTAACAAAAAAAATATGCTGACTCACTAAAGAATATTTTATAACCTAAGATAAGATTGTGGGTTTCTGTAAAATCTATGGTCTTACTCAGGATATTTAAAAAGCTGAAAATAATGTATGGTGGTTGGGGGTTTTTTGTCATGAATAGTCACAATAGTAAATTTAAAAGTATGTCTAAGTCTTAAGAAGAAACAAGTGTGAGTTTTCTGTTGTATTTCCACACAGAACATTACTATGCTATATGATCCAAACTTTATAAACTAATCAAATATCTACCTGGCTTATTCTTTCCTTTTTGTATTGGCCTGTAGAATCTTCTAGCTCTTCTTTCACAGCAATTTTTCTTTTGAGGCTGAACTGGACTCTGTATGGCTCGGAATACTGGAGAATCTTGAGTGCATCTTCGTATTTGATATTATCAAAAAATATTGTAGCACTTAGAAGCTGATCACCTGCAGGTGGAATAATGCATAAGTTTAATTACTTATTTTTCCTACAATTTTTCCAATTCTGTTGAAATAATGCAGTGCTAGGCTAAGCTGGCCAAATGCCAACAGTTCAACACAGAGACAGAAACTCCCAACAAACCTGAGGGAAAAAACCCTACAACTACCACTTAAAATGGCAAGGTTTCTATATTTTGCATAGAAGAGAGAAAATTAAAAGCAGAATATGATATAACACATATATATACAAGTGTGGAAAAAACCCTCAAGAACCACTTTACGGAGTCACTCACCCAAACAATACAGATTCCAACCACCTAGACCCACAAAAACACCTCCAAAAGACTCTTCCAGAGAAAACTCCCAGCAAGAGGAGAAAAATTAACAAGAAAACGTTCACCTCCCTAGATAACACAGTACTGGGTTGGCAGCAAGGCCTCATCTCAGCAAAGGCAGGGCAGCACGTCCTCCCAGGACTGAGGCAAAGACCAAAACACAGAGAAGCTCCACCTCCTTCTCCTTTTATACTTGTTTTGATGTCAGATGATAGGAAATATCTCTTTGGTTGCTTAAGTCAGGTGATGTTTTTCCAGTGTCTGACCACCCTGACAGTACCAAAGATTTTTCTTCCTTTTTCATTATTTAGACTTTGGACTTCTGTTCTTGTTTAAAGCATTATTTATTGCAGTTTTGTGGAATGCTATTTTGTGAAAGAATCGAAGGCAGGTTCTTTATGAATGTCATGAGTTGTGGGTTTGGGTTTTTTTATTTTAGTTTTGTATATGCTACTTTCTACAAGTCTTTTTCATTGTTCCAATGAAAATGAATTTTTTTAGGGTATACAAAAAGGTCACATTTGATCATAGTTCAAGTAAGTGATCTTTGAAATTATTAATACAGACAAAGGCTCACACATAACTTTAGTTGTTTTGACATCTACTATTTCTGTTACCTAAAGAGATGACAAATCAAGCAGGTATCTATGTGCACACACAGCCATATATCTTATTTAAAGATACAGAAAAAAAGAAAAAACAAAATAAAAAATCAGACTGTACCTTCTCTAAGACTAAATATTTTTGAAGCAGGAGATTCCTTAAGTACTTTTTTAATAAATATTCCTTCATTTCCTCCACCTTTCACACTAAAACCACTAGCACCAGCTTCTGCTTCTGTTTTCAGGGTCACTTCCATTGTCTCCTAGAGATAGAAAAAAGTGTCAATTTTTGATTTTTATTCATTTGTATCGAAGGGTTCTACATTACAATAAAAAGTTGAGGCTCCTCAGGTATATTTTCAATAGCTAAGGAAACATCATCTAAAATAGAGATAACCCACTTGTTCAGTGTGGGTTTTATTCTGTTCTAAATTAGAATTAAGCACATGTGTTAGGGTTACATTGGATCAAGGCCATAGGGAAAATAGGTTATAATTTTAAAATGTGAAACATATGGAATCTTTTAGGGCTGAAAGAACTTTCTGTGATGATGTTAAGCACTCAAATTAAAGTCAATGGGCCAGAAAAGTTAGACTAAGAGCTAATGCTGTGCTGTACTGTACTCAAACCAGAGAAGGCTAAAGGAAGAATGCTAAGAAGAATTATAGAAGGGCCTCAAAAAGGACAAGTAAGAGTTTATGCCTATGCCCCAACCAGGCAATTCATGAAGTTCCTGGTCAAAACAAGTCTAAAATGACTCTTTGCCCATTTGTCCTTCCTTCTGTCCAGCGTTCATATGTGTGCTATGATAAACTGTATTTTCAAGGCTCATGCCTTAAAGTACAGAGTGCTTTCAGACTGACCTGTGGATGACTCTGTTTTGATTTGTCTGTAGAATGTTTTTTGTTTTCGTCTTGAAGCTGAAAAATAATTTTCAATTATTTAGTGTTCAGAAATCATGCTGTTGTTAAGTGCAACAAAAGTCAGTTAAAATTCCTAGTTTAGACTAAGAACTGAGACTGACTTTAATGGCAACAGAGCAAAACCAGGATCTGCAAGTGCAATGTACAACATGAACGATTTAACTATACTATTCCCAGTAGTGAATTAGATGCCAAGGCCTCCCTTCATTGTAAAAAAAATTGCATTAAATGAATGCCAGAGACCAAATGTCTTAGAACACTGGGAACTTTTCTGTGTCTTAGTGTAGCACATTGTCCATGCTTTTTTTTTTTATAAACATACTTTTTACTTATTGGACTTCAACATGATTTCAATCTGCTGCCTACTTATCTTAACATTGCTGTACTAATTAAGTCCTTAACTTTGAATAACCAAGACGTACAGATAATTTTGAAATACTTATTAGTTAGATTCAAGCCAGTTATATATTCTAACATGAAAAAATTGTTATTTCTTTACACTCTCTGCCCCATGTCCTTTACAGAATGAAGTCAAATTCATTTTTTTGCCAAGAAATAGGAACATGGCCACCACATCCACCACAAAATAAAATCATCAATGAACATGGACCAGATTTTGGTGGGGACAAGAAGACAATATGGCTGCAACAATATTCCATTATATGCCATGAGTCTCTGCTAGTTGTAGGAAATAAAGCCCCTTGAAGTAACTTGGTAATTGATACTTGTAGGCAGGTGATGCCTGCACAAAAACTAAGTGTCTTGCCTCTAAATACTCTTCTTCTACAGGACACTCATAAACTGGGGAGGATCCTTGTGGCCTTGGACGAATGTCTTCTACTGCCACTTCATTAACCTGTGGAACAGAAACGAGTGGTGGTAAAGAAACATCTACCATTAAACAGTGACACATTTTCTTAGGAGAGTTTCTCTAGTTACTCATAGTCTCCTTCTGAGAACAAAACTTTCATCAGTAGTGGTGGATGAAAAATAACCGATAACTCTTTTCTCAGGTCAATAACAAATACAGTTCTCATGTTAAAGTACTCAGAAACAAAAGGGACAGAGTCCTGAGAGACAAAAACAATCGTATGCTGATTCCAGTTTTCTTTATGTATTGTTTGTATCTACAGATGGAGCAGACTGACAGATCAATAAGTAATAATTGAAAAAGGCAAAAAAAATCTATCCCCTGCTTTATCTGAACACCTAAACTTTTCATCCTGTGGCTTCAAGCATTATTGCACTCTATAACCATGCAAACCATGGAAAAGTCCTGGCAGGAATTTCTGCTGACAAGTGCTTGGCATGCTTCCTTCTGGAGTCAGGCAACAGGGAACCTAAACCATCTAAATCTTTAAAGAAACATTACTGCAGTTAAAAGCCATGTAACAGTTTGCTAAGTCCTGGTAGCAAACTTCTGCTGGTGAATCATGGCAAAGAGCAAAGGCCTGAAGCATCTTTCTAGCTTTTGAGCTGAGAGGACAATCCCAAGCAGAAATACATTTTTAATGAGGAGAAAAATCACCAGCAAGATCTAGCTATAAACGAAATATTTAAGATCCCATTATGCCAAACTCTCATCACAGAAAAACTCAACTCTAAAAACTCACAGAATCTTCATCCTCTGCATCTGCATCCGCATCAGCATCTCCCGGTGGCTCAGCTGGTCTCAGCTGTCGTCCAGAACCTGAAAGCAGCACACAGGTTGTTGGTGTCTGCAGAGTGGCCACAGAGCACAGAGCTTGCAAGCTGAAAACCTCAGCAGCACACTAGGGGACATGCATGGGCCAGCGGTGGAAAGGCCTGCTTCATTTAGATTCCTATCATCACAGAATAGTTTCGGTTGGAAAGCACCTTCGGGATCATCCAGTTCCAACGCCTTGCCATGAATAGGGACACCTTCCACTACACTGCATTGTTCAAAGCCCCATCCAACCTGCCTTGAACACTTCAAGGGATGGGGCATGTACAAAAGATACCAGGAATATTCATATACAAAAATGTAAAGGCTTTTGTAAAGTAAAAAATCCCCAGATTGCTGAAAATGTAGAAGTTACTCACATTTTTGTATTATTATTACCAAGTGGAGTTTGAGCTGTGTATTGGGCAGAATTGGCAGGGGTTTGGCAGTGTTGTGGCTGTGCGGTAGATTCTGCGAGAGATTACAGACCACCTTGTGCCAGATGCAGTGTTTGCAGACAGCTCCACCTGCAATGCTGAAGTCATTGGAGGAATTTCTGTCATTTCTGTGAAAATGTGTGCAAGGAAAAGAGACAACAGAAACAGAGGAGGTGGGGGAGAGAGAAGACAGCACCAGAGCAGGACGAGAGAGAAGAGATGGTAGAGCAGAGGGGAAGGGGCTCAATTCTGATGCATTGGTGCCTGATGAAGGAGCCCACTCTGGGGCAACTGACCATGAAGCAATGAGTGGAAAAAAACTGCAAAAATTATGTGCTGACGCCTGCCTACTGCACCAGTCCTCACCTCCCCAAAGGAACTGAGTGTAGCCCACAGTGAGGAGATACGAGAAAAAGGGAAGGAGAGCTGTATGGAGGGAAGCTGAAATGTTTTTCCCTAAGTTCTTCTATTTTTTAAAATGTCAGGGTTAAAAACCCTAACTAAAAGTTTGCTAATTCACAATAAATTAAATTGACTGAAATCCCCCATATTGAAACTCTCCCTTGCTTCTGACAAAGGTCTTAAAAGCGGGAAAGTAAACATCATGAGGCTCTCACAGTCACAAAGACTCTCTACTTTCTTGGTTTTTAGAAGTATTGAGGACAGAGAGAGATGAGGTGAAGGAGATGGGCTGCCTGAAAGTATGATCCTGTTGAAATGCCTTAAATTGGACACCAAAGAATGAAAACAGCATGAACGTAAACATCATTTCCAGGGATCCAGGCTTAGCCAGTAGAGGACAGTATGGCTGAACTAGACATTCCCTGATGCACCAGCTATTCTAACACATGCACAAGTCCTTGTGCTGATAACTAGGTCTCTTTCCTGTCTCTACGCTGCTTTTTCCGAGCCATCAGGCTGTCTAGCTTCCTCATACCCAGTTCTGCAACTCTCAGGCACATGGTTTTTCTCAGGGATGGTCTTGTGCAGGGCTCAGGGTTGGACTCAATGATCCTTATGAGTCCATTCCAACTCAGCATCTTCTCTGATTCTTTATATTTTATACATAGTTTTAGTGCTCTTAAACAGATCCTCTAGTTTAAAAATATGATCAAACAGTAGAGAAGACAATCACAAGAAGAACTGTGCAACTTATTAATTATCTACTTTAAATGGAAACTCCTTGAGCTGTAACACAACATTTCTGGACATGGATATTGCACGCTGTGTGTGCAGACAAGCTGTCACAACTTAGGGGTGTATGCAACTGCCCCGACTCACACACGTTGCCAAGCTCTTGTAAAATTTTGATTGTGATTCTACTAGTCATTCTTCATAGGTTTCTGATCTCCTCCATTTACTTTTTCCTTGACTTTTTTGAGCACGAACTTATTTATTACAGGCAGAGTTTTGGAATAGTTACACCCTGTGATCAATGATGGACCACTTTGTCAAGGTGAGTAGAAATACTGTGCCCCCAGTGGGAATGTCCCATACAAGTCTGTGGGTCAAGTTTCAAACTTGATAGAAGTCATCCTCATTAGCCATATGTACAGCATCTTAATCAGCTCTCCTGCGGTATCTTAGCTTCAGAGTACTAGAATCCATTCAGAACACATCAGGGCTGCCAGACTACCAGGCTATGCCTCCTTTAGCCTTCACAGGACTAGTTATGACACCTATGATGGACAGTTCTAGAAAATTCTAGAAAATGGTCTTAATGAAGACCCTAACTCAGTTTAAAGACCTTCTTAAAATTTGGTGGCTTCTTCTCCTTTTTTTTTCTTCCCCCTAAAGCTCTAGCATTTGCAATCTTCAGAAGCAATCGGAAAATGAGCATAACCTTGTTAAAAAATTTAGATGTAGATTTATGGACCTGATTTCAGACATTTTTGCTTGAAAATTCTGGAATCCACTCAAGAAACATTTTGCCACATGTATTTTAATAAGCATCATATGAGGAGAAGAGCTACAGGATTGACGCTTGATTGTTTAATTTGCTTAGTGCTTTTAAAGATTCAGGTGCCAACAATGATTTTTATGGCTCTTACTAAAATTCCAAGAAATAGTAAGCACTTAGTCTTGTGCCATTGCCATATTTTTCACTTGGGATAATCCCACCCACAAGCCCTGCAGTCCAGTAGAATGACTTCACAGAAAATTGCTTGGATCGCTGGAGTGTTTGCTCTTCACTGCAGCACTTCAATGCTAACTACAGCATTGATCCTTGGTGGCTGCCAATAATTTTGCTACTGGAAAAGAAACAGGAAAGACTCATCTGTGAGACTTCTTAGGCTGGTTCACTGCTGTTTATCTTGTTTCACTCTGGTGTAACTTCAGTGACAGTTCCGTTGTCTAGAGCTGAAGCAATGCCAGTACAGGCTGCTCTGAGCTCAGAACATGACTGGTCCTGTACAGTTCATGCTGTGGATTTTTCACCATCCAGTGGGGCATATCCTTTGACAATGGGATTCTGCATCTATCCTACAAGTTCTAACTGATTTGAAGTGTCTAAAACCAAATGTTTTAAACAAAGGATTCTTGGAATGATTAGGTGACCAACACCTTTAAAATCTTCCTGTTATTGAGACTGGACTACTCATAAAATCCAAAAGAATGAGATCACTTTGTGCAGAGAGACCTGAACACTTATTTTCCATCATGATGCCATTTCAAACCAACAAATAACACTGCCAGCTCTTGTTTGGTGAGGATATAGAGAGGTAGAACTGGCCAAGATGACATCTCATCTGGGATTGGACCAGGAAAGGAGTTTCCCTAGCTATGGATCAAGCAAAGCAGTGCAGTATGAGGCACAAAGGGGCCTTCATGTGATTGGCCAAGTATTGCTAGAAGATTGCTCTCCTGGTCCTTTTTAGAGGGGTTACGGATCAAGGTTTGCAAAAATGTCTCCAGAAAATTCCCCTTCTGTTAAAAGGAAAATCTGTCAGCATAAAAGCCCTCTTTCACCCACCTCATGATGTGTAGGAAGGGACAGAGTCCTCCTGTGAAAATCTTTACTAAACCATTACCTCTCCTAAACAATGACAGTAGGGCCCTTTCCTACAAAATGGAGCAACAGGTTACTGTCACCAGGACTAACAGAGATGTGGCTGAGATTGCATAGAGGGACACAGATGACCTTCCCTCCCAAGGCTTCACACCAAAGCCTTTCCATCCACCCTGATTTCCCCAAATTCTGCCTCAGCTGCCCCTCTACAACGGTTAGCCCATGTCATAAAAGACTTGTTGTGCCTTTGATTCCTATTGTAGACTAGGATTTGGTTCTGATTTTTTCCTGATTCAGAATGCTTACAAAAAATCCATAAAAGAGAATTAAAGTACGTTTTCAGCAAAGCCTTCCTTCTCAGTATGAAATCCTGTGCCAATAAACTATGATTTATATGCATGTCATTCTCATGCCCCAAATAGCAGTGATGCCAACATTTTATACATTTTAGCTTTTTTCATAAACCCTGGACAATCAATGCTTTGTTCAAAATGTTTTCATAAACAAGATGGAATTTACATCAGTGACTACTTCTAATAGCCACTGAACTGACTCCAGAACAAGGGAATTTTTTGAAAGTAAGCAGTAGGAGTTATATAGCCTGGATTATTTTCATATCATATGACTGAAATGTGTATTTGAAATTTATTTGAAATGCAATTTCTAAAAAAATATTTTATCTTTAGCCTAGCAACCCAGATGGACTGCTCTAGGTAAAACCACAAAAAAAAAAAGGAAAAAAAGGTTATTTTTTTTTGTATTCACATGGGTAACAGTCTCCAAAACCACATTTGAGACAATATAATGAATTTCATGTATGACAGTGTCATTGAATTCAAGTCAATTGCACTTTAATGTACTGTATAAAGAGAAACCTACCTTTAATCAGAATACTGGCACATAAAATTACTGTAATCTGTATATTTTAAAATAAAATAAAACAGCAAATGGGAATACCAAAGATGTTAATAAAAGAAACAATAACACCCTTTGTTGATCATCTCAGCTTCTTTGCTTGTGAACTATTTTCCTTTACCTGCAATTCCTAGATTTGGCTTTCTGCTTTATAAGATTTTATACCAAAGTTAGGTGTTCATATGAATAGTGAATTTAAGTAATCTGTTCTTATCTTTACTCATATTACTTGCATCAACTTCAACTTTAATTCAGCAAATAGTTTCTCTTAACAGAGAGAAATCTGATTCACTATAAGTGTCTGTCCACAGGTGAAAATTTTATGCTTTGCTCACTCCTTTATTATTATTTAAGCTCGCAACTTGTGCCTTTTCTTTATCAGGATTGTGATGTTTGTTAATCACTATTTCTAAGCTATGGTAAGAAACTAACAGTCCTGTTTGTGCAGTATTGTGGAAATTAATAGCTCTGAGTCCATAGCACAAGAAGATTCGTGCCTTGACATGTGGGCAAGGCTGGGACATCTTTAGATCAGGTCTTTTCTGACAATGCAAAGCACACTCTGGGCATCTAACCTGATTTGTATGATTAATAAGGAGGAATGAATAATTGCAAGACAAGCAACAACAGCAATAATTTAATATCATTGTCATTGTCGGCACTGTGTTTGACCCACCAAAGAATTCATACATGTAGGTCAGCAGTTTTCACGGTGCTCCCCCTTCTGCTTATGTCTTGTAAACACAGATGTGCATGGCTGCTGTCATGGACAGCTTCAGCTGGCTCCTGTATCAGACCTCTCTTCCTGCAACCATCAGTCCCTGTGCCTGCAGCAAGTCTGTCTGTCCGTCTGCCCTCAGGCACTCTGTCATGGGTCTGCTATTTCTCATGCATGAACAGCTAGTAGCTGCTTATTGCTTCAGAATTTCTTCTGTTTTAAAAATTAGGTCCCTTTCTCAAGATGGGTGGTGTGCCTGAGGTTTTTTTTCCACACAGCTTGTTCTCCTTCTCTTGCAGGTATCACAATTACTGGGATTCCTCGTCTTCCCTCAGAGCTCTCACAGTCACCTGAGCACTGCTGCGGTGAAGTCCCACAGCCCCTTCTGACTCTCTTCTTATATTTGAAATAGGGAATACTTAGAATAGTTGGAATATTTAAAATCGTGGGTCCCAGTTCAGTAAAGCACTTGATAACAGGAACACTATGCACATGCCTGGCATTCATCTTAGCCTCTCGAGAGCACACTTTCAGATAGGCAAGTTCACCTGACTTCCAAGCAAGCAATGATGGAGGAAAATGATCCTGCAAGCATCAGTTGCAAAGATAAGAATCTGAAAGTGTCTGCAAATAAACCCTGTTACGCATGTACTGTGTTCCTAAAGGGAGCTGCCATGAGGTTTAAAGCACAGCTTTTGGCACAGTCTGGGTAGGCTTGACCATGAGTTCCAGCAGGTTCATGGCATTCCCAGCAAGCAGCTCCAGCTATGCTGGGCAAAACCGTCAGAAAAAAAAAATCAAGACATTCATCTTCTACAGAGCTTTCCCAGTGCATTCCAGAGACCTGGATTCATTCCATTGTCCTGCAAGATCCCACGGACTGAGTTACAACAACTGCTGGGCAGGGCTCTGGGGCATGGCAGGACCGCAGTGGGAATGCCGCGGCTGTCACTCTATCTGGGCAGGATACGTGGCAGAGGGGCGATGCGGGCACAATGTCACGGAGAAAGCTGCCTCTCCCAGCCCTCCATCGCAGGAATGTCATGTTACTTCACTTGAACGACTGCCAGGGAGACAGCGGGGGCACCCAGTAGCTCCACCTAGAAGAACCAGCTCGTCAGCTCTGAAAAGGACGACTGACACAGTGGGAAAAGCAGCCGTTCTGCCTCAGAAAACGTGATAAAACGAGGATCAGTACCTCCCCTCTAGTGTTTCCCCTCTGCCCTGTGCTGGGAGTGGGACGCTCCCCACCAAGCCCTGAAATTTCTGTGGGATGAAGACAAAGGGCTAGTCTGTGGAGTGAAGATAAAGATTTTGCTGCTGAAGGGGTTTAACAGGCCTTATTATCAGCGGGATGCTATCAGAACCAGCTGGGCCGGTGCTTAAGCTCTACTCCTGCCTTTGTTTTGCATGGGTTTGGTAATGCCCCTTGGCTGCACTCTGTCCCTGGGCTGCATACTTGTGCTGTGATGAATGTAGCTCAGCCTTCGGAGCTGAAAGCAGAGGCTTGTAGCACAGTCGTGCTGAAGGAGCAGCTACTCCCGAATAACCAACGTGTGAATAGTTTCCTTCCATTCAAGACATGAACAAGATGTTTTGATTCAATGCCTTGGTATGTTAAGCTGCCCTTGTTGGCTGTTAGAGTACTTTATTAAAAGCCTTCAAATCATTTCATCTCAAAACCTTTTGAAAACAGAATATATATATAAGTTACAATCACGAGTCTCTCTGCCCAGCCAGAGGCTTGTCCATGCAGTTAGCGCCTGCTTTTATCAAAAGGAACAGTACTCTGCTCTGCAAGTTCATCCAAGTAGAGAAATGTCTCTGGAATTAAGGTTCCTTACAGACCATACTGAGCTCTGTCGGATTTTATAGAGCATTTTCTACAGGTTGACTAATATCAGGGAAGATGTAGAAGAGCACTGGCAACTAAGAACAGATATAAACACTACCATAAAAAGAGAAACTAACAGCCCCTAGATGAAAAGAAGAGTGAATGGCTTTCCCGTGAGTGTGTGTTTATTGATAAGCTCTGCCCACAGATGTAAAACTATTAAAAGCATTCCTGCTCACACTTCACAATAGGACCAAAACCTTTAGGAAGACTGATCAGAAAGGAACTCTTGATTCTTACAGTAGTTCACCTTTTCTCTGACAGTAAAGAAAAAAACTTGACAGAATCCATAGGACAGTTCAGAGCATGAGAATAAATCACTCTGGTGGAGCTCTGCACAGACTTCCTCAGTCTGAGTCATATTTAAACCTGAAAAGCACGGGGGACATTTTTTTTTTGATTGTCAAATTGAAATTTCCCAGATCCTGGGTTAATGACTTTCATCTAGCTATCACCATTTATTGGTTACTTGGCTATACAGGAAATGTAGTTTGGCCAGATCCACATAACTCTTCTGGTACAAGAATAAAATACTTACCTAGGTATTTCATTAGTCTGATATTTCACCTCTTACTAAAACAGAATAATGTTTCACAGAGAGTTTGAAAATAAGCTCTTAACCGAAGTTTGTTGTGAGAACATGAACGGAGTAATTTCCAAAAGAGAGAGCAAAAGCTGTCAGCAATGGTTGATATCAGAATTTGTTTTCCTGATGTATCCACCCTCTTGCTAGCTAAAACAGAGCTACAACTGGCAGAGTGAAAAAGGCACCAGAGACATGCTTATGGTACCCAGCATACAATCAGAGTTTCGGTGATGTTTCTCCTGTCCCATGGTTTTGTCTCAGAAGCCCAAGTTTTCTATCATCTCTGTAGTTTCAGTATGATTGCCTGCAGGGTAGGTGTAACATCCTACCCTATCTCTGTGTTTGCTGTCTTACTCAGGAATTTTCCTCTCTCAGGTTTTATGTGACAGAATGCGTTTCCAATCTGTGTTTTCCTTCCTGCATTAATTCCTACAGTGCATAGTTATTGTGAAAATGAAGTTAATTATCACCCTCTCTGATAATCATCAATTCTGATTTTTCCAGGATTGCAGGGCATCTATTCTCACAAAGTTGGTAAGAGAAGGGAATCACTTTTTAGCAAATGTTATGTATGCCCTAACTCCTGGACTGCACCAAAACTGCTTACCACCCTTTTGGACAGGGCAAAACCAAGTTAGCAACTCATAGGCAAATAAAGAAATAAAGACCCGTCTAATTTGCTGTGATCCTCAACGTTTTATCTCCTGGGACTCTCAACAGTTTATCTCTTGGGATATACTAGTTTTACTTCCAACTGAGTCTCTTATCGCACTGTAAATAGTTGCATAGATACCCAGCTAAAATTTCCTGGAGTGTCACTGTCCATCTGGATGGTCTGGGGTTTAAGGAAGGTTTCAGGGACAAGTTGCAAATGAAGAGCTCTTACTTGCTTACCAGCTCCAGAAATCCCAGCAGGAACTACTCTGCAACCATTTGGCTATCTAATATATTGATTAGGCATGTTGCCGTTTTATTCCTGCTGAAGAAAACCCTTTCACTATGCAAAGCACCAGACTTGGAAAGTGAAGCATAGCTGCCTTCCTCTCAGAGTGAGGAGCTGATTCCTGCTGTCCTCCCTGTTAGATAGCTGTGAATTCAGCTCTTACCACGACTTGCCTAGAAGCAGAGGCAGGTGGGTCCTACTGCAGATAAGACCCATAAAGCACACATGAATGAACTTTTCCACATTCCTTCTCCTCACTGATTCACCCCTCCAAGAATCCAGGCTTCTCCCAGAGCAGATTGCCTGTTCTACTGCCGAAACACATCCCTGCGCAGATTTATAAATGAATCAAATGAATACATTTATGGAAAATGATCATTTTGCTTGTGTAGGCTTGATTGGCAGCCCTGGAGACTCAATTTCCCAGGCCGCAGAGTCAGTATTTCTTAACAAGCACTGGCTGTTAACCCCAAGATGTCTCTTAAGATAGCCCAGTACTGACCAGGAGAAGTAGCAAGGGAAGCTGACTACTCTTTACCCTCTCTCTGACACATTAAAGAAAGATGCTAACTCTTGGTGGTTTTGGTAGACATCACATTTTTTCCCTTAAGAATAGGTCTTAAGATAAGAATAAGAATAGAGGATCTACTAACATTATGCAAAAAGCCCAAAGCGAATGATGCAGGCTTTATGTAAAAGGCACTTACCACTCCAAATTAGAAACACACCTTTCAGGCCAAACTGCTAAAAAACACTCTTCAAAACCACTGCTTAGAAAATACCCTAATCAGAATCAATGTTCTCTAAAAATTTTGGTATTTAGAGATAAACATATACATACATATATAGAAAGAAGATTCATATTGTGATCCTTATGGTCTTAAGATCCTTATGGTCTAGAAGACTTTTATTTCCCTTTATTCCACTGATAAAATTCAGTGCACAATTAAGTGCCTAGATAAAGTAGTATTATTAATGGAGTGATGTTACTTTGGCCATCTATTTGGTATGCTGGGCATAGCCCCTCTCAAAACAGGAATGCAGAAAAGTATGTGTAGTTTCTCCACAACTTTTTAGGGGGGGTTTTATATAAATGTCTGCCCTTGGAAACAGGTTTTCAGTTTGAGAGAAAATTCCCTGTGCAACTTGTCTGGATGTAAATCATCACAGGAAAAAATCTCTTCTAAGCCTTTAAATTCCTTAATGTATATGCAGTACAAGAGATATAGGATAAAGGTGACAGAAAGTTATTATGGGAAATATTTTACATCAAAGATAAAGTTAACAGTTCCCTCACTTTGCTAAGATAAAAATCTTTTCTGTCAATAAACAGGGATGGTAGCAAAATAGCATTTGGCACAGCTCACTTTCCTTGGTTTTGTGTGGTAGAAGATTATCTTTAAAATTAGAGGGAATTTCTGGATACAGACTGTGGGTTTACAGAAGCATCAAAGATAAATTACAGATAAACTAATCCATTGAGTCAGATAAATAAATAAATTAGGATAGCTCTGTCCACATCAATGTAATTCAAATCTGAATAAATGGACTATAAACTTTTCAGTCACAAAAAGCTCAGATTTCAAAAGGATTGAATAAGTTACCTACCAAATTCTTTTTTAAAATGTTGTCTCTTGACTTTCGTCCATTGGTTTGTACCTCCTTTTTGAACATCTTTCCCTAACAGATGTGTACCTTGCCCTAGCATTTTCTAAACATATCATAACTGCCTTAATTTACAAATTAAATCTGTGAACTTAATCTTAACTCTTTGAAATTAAAAAAAAAATATGTAAGACTGAAAAGCAATGGAATTTTAAGTGCATATTAAGTTATAGAAGGAAAAACTGAGGATGACAAACTTCAGTTGCATTATAAAAAAATTAATCTTTGCATGTGGTTTTTAAATGATCCAGTGTGACTTTTCATTTCTGTGCCTTCTTGCACCCAAAAATAACAAACCAGCATGCTTGCCTAATAGATTGGAGAAAAACACCGTTTAGTTAAGGAAATAGATTTCAGTTTCCTGTTGCATAGAGAGTAGTATAAAGGATAGGGAGAAATCATTTCTCTAAAGACTCACTACTGCAGTTGTGGATTTCTTTTTGGTTAAAGACTCCAATAGAGAGAAAGTAACTGCACTGTGGTTCATCCATGTAGTCACTGGTGAATGAATTGAGATGGATGAAGTTGTTTGAAAGCACTAAGAGGACTATTTCTTGAATTTGATTATCAACCCTAAATCTGATTCCAAAGATTCAGAGCCTCTTTGCATGACAAAAGCAATGATATCTTAGGGAAATGACTGTTTCTTTATCATAAAAGTCTGTTCACACTCAAGTTTAAATATTTTTTAACTCAGTTAAAACAGAATGCATTCTTTTTGAAGGCACATGGTAAGGTTTTTCTCAATGAGCAGCTGTGCTAGAGTCAGGTTAACATAAAAGGGGACTAAATTACATTCTGCTCTTCCCTACATCAAGGGCTCCACTGAAATCAAACAGCCTTCTACCAGTGCAAAGCCAGTACAAGCAAAAGGAAGACCCTGGAAGCTTCAGTTACAGTCTTTGAGAACTGCTGCAAATAGGTGGATCTGACTCTTCTCTCAGGTGGCTTCTTCAGAGTAATTTAAATCTGTGCATTTAAATCCAATGGCTTGTCCCCACCTTGTAGAATAGCAATGTCTGCCTTGATTTGTGGAACTGTGAAGAGTTTGAGTGCAAGAGGAAAGAATGGGAGGCACCTGGAGATGTACTTCATCAGTCCATCTATAGGTTTTTCTGCAGATCCTTGCAAAGAGTATTTTTAAACCAGTGGTGTTTTCCTATTTACATTCTTCTGTACCCTGCCTGATCCAATGGCCCAGTGAGGACTGTGCTCTCTGTGAGCTGCAGTTCACTCTGTGCAGCAGAGAGATTATTGCTTTCACCTAAGGAAAGTGGAAGAGGAGATTGAGGGGAGACTTCACTGCAGTTATAACTTGGTTGTGAGGGGAAGAAGAGGGGCAGGCACTGATCTCTGTGGCAACCAGTGACAATACTGGAGGGAATGGCCTAAAGTTGTGCCAGGGGTGGTTTAGGTTGGATATTAGAAAAAGATTCTTCATCCAGAGGGTTGCTGGGCACTGGAATAGGCTCCCCAGCGAAGTAGTCACAGCACCAAGCCTGACAGAGTTCAAGAAGCATTTGAATGATACTCTCAGACAGATGGTGTGGCTCTTGAGGGTGGGCTCGTGCTAAGAGTTGGACTTTTGTGTGTCCTTTGTGGATCCCTTCCAACTCAGCATATTCTGTGATTCTGTCGATTTGCATTCCCTGCACTATGGACAACTTATGCACACTGTGCTCTATTCACAAATTATCGTCAATAAAGCCAGAAAAGGAGACTGATTGCTACCATGAAATTATCCTGTCTAAAACAAAAAGCTCCACCACCATCTTACTGTGTCATTTTTAAATACCACAGTCCCAAAGTTCTCTGTGGACTGAGATTTCAATAACATTTTAGCAGTGACTAAAATATTTGCTTTATATAGGAGTGTTTGGGCCAGTTTTGACAGAATTGTGCAACCACATTGGGAGCAGAATTTGTTTCTTTCTTCATTGCAAATACTTTGAACACTACTTAACCACACTTTGAACACTTTTGGAGGTGTGTCCCCATCTGACCAAAAGAGCATAAAGGAAACAGAAAAGCGACCTGCTGATCCTAGAAGACAAAAAGCCAAAACTTTCCATTTTTCAGAGAAATCAAGTGCAGGGCTTGATGCAATGGGTCACAAATGGCAAAAGGGCAAAGACAACCCACAGACAGACCAGAGTAAGCCACGGAATTATAAAATCATGGAAAATTTTGGAAGGGACCCTAAAGATCACCTTGTTCCACCCCCGCTGATGCGGGCAAGGCACCTTCCAGTAGACCAGGTTGCTCAAAGCCTCCTGAAGTCCTGCTTCAGGAGCCCCTAACTGAAAACCACATCCTTGTACACGTCTACATCAGGTAAATCTGCCATGGAAAAACTATCTCGAAAGGTTTTGAAAAGAAATCTGGGCCTCAAGTGGGTAGGGTCTCAAGTGTGTAGGACCCAGATCCAACAACAAGAAGCAAAGCACAGTGAACAGGGTCAGGGCTAAAATTCAGCATCTCCTAGGGCACATTTCTCCTGATATGGGTTTGGTTTGGGAAAAAAGCAATTTGTTTTTGGAACACAGCTTGGTGCTAGGTCTTGTTCTTGGTCCCTGGACTTCAAAGGCCCATTCTCAGAGGGCTTCAGCACACATATACAAAGTACATGTTGCTGTGGGTTTATCCTCTGCAGCTGGAACCACTGGACCAGTTAACAACTCCTGAACTGGTTGCTATGAGGAGACTTCCATAATTTTGTTATTCTTATCGCTTGGGCAGGTGTGGATATTACATCTGTTCTACTCTGCACACCTCTGCACAAACTTTTCACAGCTGTATGTTTGAAGAGGGGGATCTGAAAATGTATCTGAGCAATTTCTAGAGAAGTTTAAGCTCTCCTTGCAGAGCAGTGCCAGCTCAGGAATACTGGAAAACACATTTTTCATGCATATGTTTTTTATTAAATGCAGCTGTCAAAACAGAGCAGGCCTCATGTTCCTGAAAAGGTGCAGGGAAGAGAAGACAAATGGTTGGAAAAAAGCCTCCTCTGCCTAGGCAAAAATCACCACTTCTGTAGAGCCTTCAAGACAACCTTTAAACTAGCTGGCTCAGGGACTAGTAGCTGTCTAGCTGTGGGATTTCAGTGAATGCTGTACAAACCCAACTAACACCCCAGGGAAGCCAGTGCTTGCTACACAAGCCAATCCTCCTGTCCCCAGACCGGCTGGATAGACACTGGCTCTGCACAAACTGCACCTTCCCAGAGCAGCATAGGCACAACCCAAGCCTCATTCTCCCTGCCATGCTGCAGATAACATGTTACAAGTGTGTTGGCAGTGAACTTAAACCATCTACTGCAATCTGATAGTACCTACCTCTAATCATTTTGTTGCACTAGTATTAGGAAGGTGAAAACAGAAAAGGCAAAGCAAGATTTTAATTTTTGATTATAATTTCCCTCTTTTTCCATAGACATAAATTCAGACTTTGTCCACTGATTTAAATGTGTGTTCTGAAGGTGTTCAGCTGAATTAACAGCAGTGCAATAGCAGAATTTGGCTGTGATCTTCAGATGACAATGTCAGTTAACAGACTTGCTTATTTGTCTGTAATATTTTATTTGGGTTTGCTATTAAGTTCCTATTCAACAAGGATAATAGTCTAAATATGATGCAGTTGTGTGGCAACAGTGTACCAGATAAATTAAGCTAACTCTGGGTAATATCACAAAAAAATATGTGTTTATAGCTTCATGCCAGTTTCTGACTAATGCTTTTGTTTGTTGCTATAGCAAACCACACATGAATCTGATAGCCAAAAGTATGTTTATGACTAACCTTAGCTCTCTGGGGATTTAAAATATGGAATAAAAAAAATCCCAAAGCCACAATACACAATGTCAGGAGAACATGATAGGAAACACCTTTTTTGGCACGAGTTGCTATGAACATTAAAAGAGAAGAACATCATGAGTGGAAAACATTAGGAAACGGGAACTGTGGGAATAACCGCCTTTAACCCACAGTGATTAAAACAGAGCTTTTACTTTACATTGCAAAGTTGCCTGTGAAGGACTAGAGAATGTTGCAGGAAGTCCTGGCTGCACGTTAAGGGATAGATTTAATGCTCTGAAATCTGGAGAAGCTTTGTACCATACTTTAAAATATTGAGACCACTTTACTTGACATCCTTTTTATACTCTGCCTTGACACCTAGGACACTGGTATTCACTTAATTAATTTCTATTACCATTTATACCTAGGTAGTTTCCAAGAGCCTGTCTCAAGACTGACACCTCATTATGCTGTACAAATACACAATGGAGAACAATGCTGGCCCCAAAGGGCTTTCTGTCAAACTAACAGAGACAGCCAAAGGGAGAGGAGGACGGAGGACGGACAGAGTGGGAAGGAGAGAGGCAATGCGACTGCATTACCCACCAAATCAGAGCGTGAACCCAGGTGTCTTGCACCCCAGTTCAATTGACTGATTCAAGTTGCCAAATATGTTCCTGAGGGAAGAAGAATACATTTATGTTCCCTGCAGAGGAAAGAAAATCAATACCGCTAAACTAGGACAGCTTACAACAAAGCTACATTTTGTCAGGCCAAATTTATGCTAGTGTTGCCCTGTTATTCTTAATAACCTCTTTCCTTCATAGGTTAAAAAGTGTAAAGGGAAATACTGCAGTAGAGTGTATAGACTAGATCAGTTACTATTAATGTTTTCTATTGATATTAATTACTCTGGCTCTAGATTGTATATTGGATATTTATTCACAGATTTGTACTGTGCATAAATGTACATGGTTATCACAATCCATAGCAAGTTCTACCATCATCTATACCAACACTTAACTGAGTCTTGAGATTATGTACCGCTTGGTGGAGACCCAGGTCTGCCCAAGCTTTCATGGTCCAAGTATTTCCAAGAGGGTTCATAAAACACACCTTGACCCATCACTAGGATAATGAGAACACTGCCATAAGGGGAAGCTTGCAAAAACTGGCAGGACTCAGATAGTATCTGCTGGTTATTTAGTGCCACGGGATCAAATATTGAAATATGGAGATTTCATTCTGCTCTTACTCAAGCAAGACATTCATTGGCCTCAATGAATCTGATACATAGTGTGTTATATTGTATTAATCTTGTAATTCAGACTGTGATACGGGCTGAGATCAGCTTTGATTCCATCTTGTAAAATCCAGCAGAGCACACATCACTGCTCACAGCAATCATGCCTGCATCCTTTAAGAGTAAAAACTTTTATAAAAAAAAGCAAGCATTTTTGTAGATTAGCCATGAACTCCATTGATATATAGAGCAAGTAGCATTAAGACATCACTGTTATATAAAGTGAGAAACAAAGGCAAATAAGAGATAGGCAGAAGTTTTCCAGCTATTGCCTAAATATCACTGCTGGACTACAGAGCCATTGCTGGTGACATGCAGAAGGCCATATATGACTCTCTCTTTGCTTTCACATGCTTTTTCAGTTCTTCACATTTGGCAGAAAAGTCATCTCACAGCAAAGAAAAAAAGGAAGCTGCCAGGCTTCTTTCCTTCACACTGAGATCCTGAAAACAGCTTTGGTTACTGGAAGCACAATACAGAGACCATTTCAAAACAGCTACCTCATTGCCTGTGATTTATCCCAAAAGCAAGTGCTCTTCCCTGGGAGCACTTTAGCAAATGAAATAAGAGATCATAGACAGAAGTTGCCAACCCAACTCCAGCTCCAAATGACTTTCTGATCAGTAGTAGCAGAAGGCACTGGTTAGTAGTACTTATGGATATGTGTTTGAGCAGGTGTGATGCTACTTAATGAGCATCTTTCTCTTTAGGCTCTCAAAAGACATAGCTACCAGTCACACCCCTCTGGGGTATCTGTCTCCCAGACAGCACTGCCTGGCACATGTGAATATGCCAGCTTGGCAACTGCAGCATCTTGGTCCTGGTCACCAAAGAAGTCCCTGCACCTGCCCAGAGCACCATGTGAAACAAGGTGAGCTCTCCCCACCTTGCAGAAAATAAGACAGCAAAATGAAAAAAACAGACTTGCTCAAAGTCACAAAGCAAGTTGGCAGCGGAGTCAGCAATAAATACAACCCAGATGTCCTGGATTCCACCTCCTCCCTGCACCATGCTGCCTCTCTTAGCTCAGTGCTGGAAGGAAATGTTTTACATTTACTCATCCCTCCTTTTCCTTTGTCAATAGAAATTAAAGCAGGCATCTGACTGCCTAAGCCTTGAATACTCTGATGGTTTCCAAGGCTTGCAGTGAAGTCAGCCAACATTTCTATTAAATCCAGCCCTAATGGACAACTAGAAGTGATTTCTTTGCCAAGTAGTCTATCAGTGCAAAACTCACTTAAGCATATACTGCTTTTATATAGATATGCATTGTGCATATAAATATATATTATGACTATATATATATTTCAGTTCCTTGCAAAGAACAACTAATTACCAAAATACAGTTTTTTTAACTGTGCTGGTTTTGGCTGGGTAGAGTTAATTTTTTTCATAGTAGCTGGTATGGGGTTGTGTTTTGGATTTGTGCTGAAAACAGTGTTGATAATTCAGGGATGTTTTTGCTATTGCTGAGCAGTGCTCACACAGAGTCAAGGCTTTTTCTGCTCCTTACACCACCCCACCAGTGAGGAGGCTGGAGGTGCAAAAGGAGCTGGGAGGGGACACAGCTGGGACAGCTGACCCCAACTGACTACAGGGATATTCCACACCATATGGCGTCTGCTCAATGTATAAATCTGGGGCAAGAAGAAGGAGGGGGAGGACACATTCAGAGTCATGGCATTTGTCTTGCCTAGTCACCATTATGGAGTCCTGATTTCCTGGAGATGGCTGAATACCTGCCTGCCAGTAGGAAGTGGTGAATACATTCCTTATTTTGCTTTGCTTGCGTGTGTGGCTTTTGCTTTCTCTATTAAACTGTGCTTATCTCAACCCACGAGTTTTCTCACTTTTCCTATTCTCTCCCTATCTCATCATGAGGGGAGGGATGAGCAAGAGGCACAGGGGGGCTTAGTTGACATCATGACGAGTTGATATGACAGCAGCTCAGCCAAGAAATGAATAGACTGATACTACTACTATAAAAAAAAATACTGCATGGTTATTTTTGTAAGTATAGATTTAAAGCAAGCCTCTATACCTTTTTACTTTGTGGAAAGGTAGGAAGGTCTGTCAGGACGGTTCTTGCATTGAACTCACTCAGATCTGCCAAAGGACTCATAGCTAATTAGCATTAATTTACCATTAACTTATTTTGTGAACGGAATGTTCAATTATTTAAAATTTGTTCATTAAATTATCTATGGTGTCTGTGTGGTGGGACACATCCATATGTTTTTCAAAAGCAATGTAAATCCCATTTCCATGGAATACATCATGTCCTGTCAGCAAAATATCCTTACTGCTGTCAGCCCAAAGTGAGTCCATGTCTCTTAGCAGCAGAACACATTCTTACTTGCCTGGTTTTTTGCCCTGAAGGTGAATGCCATTCCATTTTTCCTACCTGTCATCATACAAAGCCAGGTGGGATTGTAGATGTTGTGCTGCTGTTGCTATAACTCCACTGCCAATGTGCTGCTCTGGCTACCAAAGGTGCTTCAGGGGAGATGGCCGGAAGTTAGAAAGAAATGCAGCATTTCACACTGTATCCTCCTCTCCACAAAATACTGGAGGGGCATGACAGTGGGAACAAAAACTTTAGCAGCTGCTAAACACTTAACTCCCTCATTTTTCTTGCCAGGAAAACAAATGTCCTCCAGATTTTGCATTCAGGTCTCCTATGAGAGGCCTCTGCTCCTCTGCAGAACAGCAGCAGGGGATTCCACACATGGGAAGGTCACAATATTCATGCTTTTACTACATGCTCTCGTATTATGTGCCTCCACCATGAGCATTTTGCACAAACCCACATGCCAGATAACTGCATCCATAGCTTTGCTTCAGTCAACAAGGCTTTATTATGACCAAGAATTTCTGAGATTTTCTAGACAATGAAACAAACAAAAAATGCAGCCCAAAGAAGCCTTCCTCCTTCCTCTGTAGAACTGTTTTCACTATTTCCTCATTATTGCCACTGCCATTTTGCTCAACTTGCTTGACACAAAACTTCTAAGTTCTCCAAGGCACACCTGGGCAGGAGGCTACATATCACTTAACACCGTGGGACCTTAGCCTGCCATCAGACTGCAGCAGCAATAAATGACAAGAATAGATCTTCACAAACATGGCTGGGTTGTGCCATTTTTTGTGCAACAATAGTAAGTTTGACAGATTTGAGCCTGCCTTCATGCCAAAGACACTGCTGTCTGCAGAGCAGGAAGGTCTCACTCCTCCTCAAAGCTATTGCAGCCAGGTCAAGGACATTGCTCCTTGCTGCAATCTGTCAGTGCCAATTTAGCAAGTCCCAGTTCTCTCCCCCTGAGTGCACAGGCTCTGGCTGGCCTTGCCCGTAGTTCCAAGTGTGTCTGAGAGCCAAAATCTTATCGCAGTCCATCTCTGTCTCCTCGCAAGAGCAGAGTTGTGGAGGAGTTGGCGTGGTCTGTGCTGGTATGACAGCCAGCTCCTGTTTTGGATTAGAATATAATGGTTTTCCCTCCCTCTAGATCCCTCACTGGGCATTTAAAAGAGAAGGATTTGTGTGAAGGAGAAAACACTCATGCTGGGTTTTATACCTCTTTTGCCCTCGCTTTGCTCTGGTGAGAGTGAAAGCTCCAGGCCAATGGGCTGTATCTGTGTGTGGTGTCAAGGGGCCCGACTTTTCTCAGCCTAGGCCATGAAGTAAGAGTGTGATAGTGGGGAGGTGTTCATGCAGCACCTGAGCTTATCTGCAGTTCCCCACACAGAGGGCTGCTGGCAGAAGGCCAGTTTTCAGTGCATGTCCCAACTTGGGAGAGCATTGCAAAAGTGCCACTTCCCTATCAAATGCCAGGGTGGAGATCTGCTGACTCCAATCCCCATGTTCCAAAGCAGGGCAGAGACTGAATGTGAACCATCAATAAGCCCCAGACACAAAGGAGTGCAAATAAATTAATAAAACACAGCAGAGAGTGGCGGGGGCAGCAGAAACACCCCAAACACTCCAACCACTGCAAGGACTGCTGTGCTGCTGATGTGCAACAGGGCGCCACAACACCAGTGTTTGCTGCAACACCTACAAAAGGTCTCCCCTGTGCTCAAAAGGCTGTGGTTGCCCATGGAGGCAAGGAGGAGGTTCTCACCCACACTGGTTTTCACTGGTCTGGCTGAACTTGTCTGTGTGTGGCCCTGCTGGCTGCTCTCTCAGTGCCCTTGAAAAAGAATCTAAAATCACTTGTTTTCTTTCCATGCCATTTACTTCTGTAACTGCTCTGGAGTTGTCTTTGACTCCATCACAGCATCCTGAGGGTTTGCAGGCACATTTAGGCCGCCTTGTTGAGGCAGTAGGCTGTGGTAGCAGGGTGTGCTGTGGGCTTCCCTGCTCCTAAACCCCTGCTCCTTGTCTTTTTGCCAAGGTATCTTCCCTCAATGCTGCCTCTGCCAAGCAGACTGATCCCGAAGATAGCAGCCTGGAAAGGACTTCAAGGTAGGCGTGTCACAAACATCCTTCAGCAGTGCTGTATGAATTTAAACTTTTCTTCAGAATAAATCTAGAAACCGAAAATAGGAAATCAGGGGGTTTTCCACAGGTTTTCCTACCCAAGCCTTGCCGTTAACTATAGTCCACATCCAACAAGTTAATCTGATTCAGCTATTTCAACTCCTCTGTTCCGGAGCATGTTGTGTCCCTCAAAGATGAGTGCCCTGAACACCCCTGCCAGCATCGCACTACCTCTCTGAGCACCATTTGCCTGCCTGCAAACACCCAACCTGCTGCACCATCACCCATCTGCTCTGCCATCTGCCTGCCACAGCCTTCTGTGTTTCTGCACTGTGCACTGTTCTCCTGGAAAAAACACAGTTCCATGCTTGAAGAGAGGGACTGCAGCATTTTTTAAATCAAGAGAGAGAGGCAGTTATGAATTTGTAGAACAACATGGGTTGACTGGGACATCATCTTATTAGGCACTGAGTGATGCACAGTAAATGCTGCTGCCACATGTACCTATTCATGATGGCCCCAAAATGACAAAGCATTTGTGCTACCAGATTCCCCCTACCTACCACTGCTGAGATCCTGCCAGTCTGGGATGTATTTCCAATACCCTCTGAGCAGCCTGACTTCTGAACAGGGATACACCATGCATCCATGTACCTGACATGTTCCCAGCACTGCTGTGCTCAGCAGCAGAAGCAGAATGATGGTCCAGGTCTCCAGGAGGAACCCTATGGCCTAAGGCTGACCACGTGGGGTGTGAGTGGTTCTGCAGGACTAAGGCTGTTTATCTATGGTAGAAAAGCAGAAAAATGGAGAAAGGGAGAGAAGGAGGGGGAAGCACTGAGCAGAGCTCCCAGGATAATGTGCTGTGGACAGTTTGCTTGTGCTCCCCAGAGACTCCTGACTGCTGCTCTGATCTCTTCACCATGAGATCCAGTGATGATTTGCTGTCACATGAGCTGAGCACTCTGTTCTCTTTCTAAGAAAAAAGCTGGTATATTTAGGAGAGATTACATTCCTGCTTGAGCTTATCTGCAAGTGCTAGGCTTATTCTCTGGGCTTTAAGGTTTATTTAGACTAAATAAGGTTTATATATTTGGTTGGTGAAGCATACAATGTATACATTATAATTATGTAGTTAATGCACTAATCTCTATGATGAGCTTTCCTAGCATAACCCAGTACAGTTATCCAAGAGCTTCTTTTTAATCCCTAAAGAAGGATAATTTTAAAAAGAAAAACATAATTTCTCCTACTATTTCTATCCAAACCCTTTGATTCACAGATTGCTCTTAGACTGACTGAAGCAGTGGTTAAATCCACTGTGAACATATAATCCAAATACAGATGTAAGATCACAATGCCATTACTAGATTTATTCCTTTCATAGCACTTCTGTGGGGGTCCCGCCTCTATCCAGCTCTGTAAATCACTGGAATGTCCCCTCATAAATACCTGTGTGCAAAATAACTTTCAAAGTCTGTTTTACACCATTTACATAGTTGATCATTTTCTAGTCCAACACATGACCTGAAAAAGGAAACTGATAGCAGAGCCTGAGAACATGTTACCCATGATGACCACTCTGTTCATAGAAAGCCTGAGTAGCAAGTTGGCATCATAACTGCAAACATCATTGCTTTTATAGCCATTCATCACCATGAACCCAAAGTGCTGCATGTAATCATTCTCATGTGAAAACGCCCGGTTTGTCTCCAAAATTACTCATTATTGAAGCACTGAGATGCCTAACATTGGGCAAACAATTTTTTTCTCATAATGAAGCCCATTATGTGGAAAAGTCAACCTTAAAGAGTGTGAGGACACAGTTCATATAAAAATCAATGCAACCTTTCACTAAAGCATAAATCAGATCATCTCTGACATATATGCAAATATTTGGGGAATGCTAAATGACATTTTTGTGTTCTTGAAAATTATGTGCTTTCAGCTGACTTTTGAAGCAGAAATAGGGAAAGCTTATCTCATACCAGGAAACATCAGCAATTGAAGCCACTACCTTTCTCATCATAGTTTCACAGATCTTCATCTCATATACCCTCCAAGGAACCCATACACATAGAATCATTAATATTGGAAAGGGCTGCTATCCTCACTGAGGTTCACCAAAAGCTGATTTCCAACTAATTTTCAAAATAACAATGCCTAATCCCATTCAGATATTTCCCCCCTTCAGAATATAATGCAAGTGTCAGTTAAAGCTGTTCTTGCTGCATAGAAAAGTTATCTCATTTACTTTTTGCTCCTGCATGCATGTCCTTTGAGTTGCTTCCTCAGGCTGAAATTGCCATTTTGGAATTTGCTCCTCCAAGTAACTGTTCTAGAGCCAGTTCTTTGGCCCTAAAAAGAGAAATACAGGAGGCAAGGAAAAGTTCCTGCATGTACTTCCTTTGAGGGACAAGTAGAGCATTGTGCCTGGCTGACAGTCAAAGGCCTGGGAGCTGGGCAAAACATACAGTGAGTAACTGAAAAGGCGACCTGTGGAAACCTGACTGACATTAGCTGTCTCAGGCTGGCATAGAATATGGGAATCTTAAGAAAAATGGGGCTGTCTGGACTAATAAAATGTCCAGAGCTTTCAGGACTCATTGCAAGGTGGAGTATTTTGTATCTATAATAGTTTATTAGACTATCTATCTAGGACTTGTACAAATGGGAAGAAATATGTGCAGCTTGAAACCTTTGCTTTTCAGTGCTGGTTGGCTGAGGCTGCAAACATACCATTCTTCAAGGGGAGAGAACTGGGAGTTCAGTGGGCAGGTAGAAAGGTATTTAAAATCAGAGGGTTGCATGGATAAGAGCTGCTCCCCTGACTCTGTGAATGTCAGGCACAGACCACCGCTATCAAATTCAAGTGGTGTTTGTTCTCTTAACTACAGAGAAGAAACAACATTTGCCCAGCAGTGAAGAGCAGTTACTGTGGCTTTGGAGTCTTGGGCATTTATCAGCAGGCTTGGAAATCACATAAACCTTATCTACTTGTTTGTGTTTTTGAAAAACAGATAACTTTGCCCTCTGAAGACACTGCTATCTTTATTGGGCAGATGAATTGGGCTTGGTGCCTGCTCTTCTTCAGGCACTCGCATTCCTGCTTCATGGAATTTTGCTGGGATTTGTACTGTTACTGTGGCTTGGGACTCGCTCCCTGCAGAGCTGTCATCCCTAACTGATGGATCCTCTATCAGTTATCTTGGCTTACTTATTATTTACATGTCATAATAACCTTAATATATTTTGAGTTGTTCCAGTCACTCTGAACTACACATTTGGTCACGTTTGGATGGTGAACCTGTGGGTTCCCCTTCTCTGACAGAAACTGTGGACGCATTCCCTGCAATAAGTTACTGGTTACTTTTAGACATTTGGCTGCCTATAATCTCCTTTCAGGAAGAAAACATGTTAGTAGGAAGTATTTAGTACATGAAAGGTCCTCTCTTAGCCTGAAGTTTTGTTTTCCAAAATAAAATAATGATTTCCAGCCTTGACTTGAAAGCCGGAATGAGATGAGATGCAGCACGTGGATTTAGCAAATTTCCCTTGGTGCAGCAATAATACTCTCACACCATGGCTAGACACAGCTACGGGTCATCAAAAGGACCTTTCTTGCCACAGGAGTGTTGCCTTGATTTCTGTTGCATGTGAAGAGGTGGCAACCTAGTCTTGGTAGGGTTCAATCTCAGCTCCATTGAGAGCTGAATCCCCTACATAGCTCACTGCTGCTCCACCACTTGGCTGTGGAGGGAAGACCCTGCTGGGCAGGTTGGAAGTTACAGCTAAGGGAAGCAGAAAAGGCACTAGTTATCAGCTGATGTTGTCAGGAAAAGAGTTTTTTAGTGCACTAGGGGTCAGGGATGTGGCAAACTGCCTGAAAGCAAATGCTCGCCCTTGCCAGGTCTCCCTGCGCTGCTGCAGAAGGCCAGGGTCCCCTTCTTGCTCAGAACAGGGCTAATGGTGAAGTCTTTTGCAGCCTTACTGGTTTGGATTAAACCTGCAATACAGAGCTCAGAAACACACTGAGCTGTTTTTCCAGGGTGAAAACTCTGGGGTTTTCCAGTGCATATTTTGCTGTTCCCTAATGTAAGCAACATTATGGAATGCAAAAACAGCTAGATGTAAAAAACAGATTGAATCTATTTACTCAAATATTTATTCAAACTATAAGCTTTCACACCTTTCAAATACACTGTCTCATATTTTGATTATTTAAGTCTCTTAATGTCAGCAACCTTGGGGAAAAAATCTTAGTTAAATCCCTCAGTGTTTTACACTCGCATAGGGTGAATTGACTTCTTCGCTCTAGTAGAAAACTTGAGCTAAAAAAACCAACCCAGAGCTCTGTGTATATTCAGAGGTTCAAACCAAGGGGATACACATTCCTGTGGCTTCACACAAAACATGACACTTCAGTAAGACCCTGATGCTTATGCCCTGCTCACTCCACTCACAGTGACAATGTTAAGTGAAGTGCCTGGGAAGTTCATGGTGTGGCCTCATGGAGAAGGGTACTGCCAAGCATGGGGCACTGAAGCTAACAGGTTAAGTCAGATTGTAGCTACTGCCATAACCATGTATTACAGACTGTTGGATTTTGTTTCAGTGATGAGCTTCTAGTACAGCCAAAAGCGAATAGAGGCACGTTGACCTCATAGTTTTGTGAATACAGATTGAGCATCCAAGACAATTAAAAGCAGAGAATACGTGCCATCTCCAAACCCCTGGCGAATCACTGCCAGAAGTTACCGCTGCCCTGTCCGACTGAAAAGACATTAACACCCGCCACAGAGGAGGTTGGAAGGCAGCCATCCTTGATGGATTGCTTATGAGCACTGACTAGAGTCAAACCGACTTCAGTCAGAGATTTACACAAGCCTCATAATCTAATAGTAGAGTTTACTTTAGGAGAGTGCCACACCAAAGATAGTAAAATGCAGTTTTAGCTCACAAATCGACATGCCTCCACAGAAAAGCTACAGCCATCATGGAGCATGTCAGCACTGCAGAGCGCCTGGCACAGATTTATTGTTTTCAGTTTATTGCCAAAGAGTTATTGTTAACTCCATTGTTATAGACTTGCTGCAATTAAAAGTTCCAGTCACACTTATCATTTTTAAACACAGCTAATAAAACTGAATGAATTCTGAGATGCTATAGGTTTTACCATGCTGTTAAACATCTGAAACTTTTTTGTGTTGGACTTCTGACCTATGTTAGGATAGATTTTGAAAGTAAATTGGCTGTTATAATCTGCTTCACTTCTGATGTGCTTGAATCTGCAAAATTTCTTATAGTTTTTCTTTATTACAGTAAGAGATACAGCAAGGCAATACTTAGATGTTTTCCCTTGTGCATGCAACAGGTGATCATAAGCTAAGCATTGTGTCTCTTACAGGCCACCTTCAGTGTTCTGGGTTTCTTGTGCCATAAATTATGAAGAATAATGGTTATTTTTGTTGCAGCAGTGACTTTAGGTCTTTTCTCTCACATAAGTAATGTTTTCTCTCTTTTCTATCAAAGCTTTAAGAAAATCTTTTTGTTTTCTCTACAGGTGGCTACAGACACAAATTCTACTTCTGATCATCTGTGTTCATGTGTTCTTAAACATATTAGAGTACATGGATGGGGCACAGAACCTAGACAGGTGGCCAGAATAATTTTACCCTGTGTATTTCCCAGCACTTTGTGAACTACCCTCAACAGCCTCACTTACAGGATCCAAATGCGACTGACAAGCTTATGGATCTACTTTTTAAATGCTTCAAGGCTAATCTTAGTTTCAAATTCCATGAACATTCAGAGAGCCTAGTGCCAAGTCAATATACTTTGTGATAAATATATTGCAAATGGTATCTATTGAGATATATCCACACAAATAGAATTCCTCTTGTAGGAGCACAGACACTATAAAAATGCAAACATATCTCGGGGAAAAAAACAAAAAGCAGAAAACTCATATTCATCAGAAACCAACTTAACTGTACAAGAATTGGTATTTGCACCCTGCAACTCATTGCAACAACTGGGACTGGCTCTTTGCACTACTAAAGAGTTTCACTATCTTTGAGATCGTCCAATGGGTTAAGTATACAGACAGAGGAAGTAAGAAAAACAACGTGCATGATCTGGAATGGAGATTACTGAATGGAGGGGTGTGTATAGGACTGAGAACCAACATCCCTCTGAAAGCTTTGGGAGGCTTAGTGCACAAGCTTGAAACCCCTGCATTAAAAATGTGGATCAGAAACCTTTTATCAGGTTGAATACATTTGTTCATCCCCGATCTCATCTCTACCCATACACCAAAAAGAGGCAAAGCTTTACGCCAGGTGGGATGCACCTTGGTTGAAGCTGTGGGCATACTTTCCCCAGCGGTATCGTTTAACACACAGCATCTTCAGGTTTCGCTTATCAAGTACAGCAGCTGGGAACACTGTCTTTACAATCAGAAAGTCCAGTTTCTGTATCAAAGGACGCAAAATGCACACACCCACATATCTCTGCATTTTTAAAAGCCCATCATCTACTGCAAACTTGTGCAATCTGCATCAGAGATTTAAAAGAAAGAAAGAGCGAGAGAGAGGTTTGTCTTTTAAGAAAAAAACTTACCAAAAATAAGTGAAGTTCTCTAAAGTTGCCCTGAAGTTGAAATAGCCCAGAACACCAGTGCAGAGCCTGCCTTAAACTCTCTCTTTCTCACTCCCCCTCTCTCTCCAGCAATTGGAAGGAGGGCTGTGCAGAAATTCAGCAAACAATTTTCCTTCTATGTCGACCGGGGCGTTCCTCTACGGGTAGAAAGGGGATGGCTAAGCCTGGGTGAGGCTCGTTGCTCTGCCCAAGCCAAAGAGCACTGTCGCAGATTACACAGCCTGTGAAATCCAATCCCTTTCTCTGCTCAGGCAACAGCTGTACGGCTTCAGCTGAGGCGGGAGCAGCGGATAGACCCAAGGCTTGTCGCTGGTCAGGCTTTCCATGCTGGGGAACGGGGGGTACACGGGTTTCCGTGAGCTCCGCGTCTTCTCCCAGTTTACTCCTACAGCCACGGGCAGGAGTGCACAGGGTGGAGATGCGGGGCAACTTCCGCGGGACTGAAAGTATATAGGATGTGGGCGCCCGCGCAAAACAAACATCTCTTTTCCTGAAATTCATTCCCAGCCTTGCTTCAGGACATAACCGGGTAATTAAGGTTATACGTATTAGTAAACTCTCATGGAAGCATGCACACACACAGGATGCAGCCTGTCAGCCTGTCACAACAATGCTGTTCAAAGGGGTTTCAAGGCTGTTCTAGTGTCCTAAGTTCGTTTTTCCTTGTCACTTTCAGTCAGCTGTTTAATTCTTTCAGAAAAAAACTCTGAATGCTGAGCTGACAGTCCTTACACCAAGTGAAGCATTATGGTGGGAGTGCCAGTGTGCTCCGTGCTGCCTTCACTGTGTTTCCTGATACTCTACACTTGAGGAAAGCTGCTTAGCTCCAGCAGAAATGGATTTATGAAAATTCCTGGCCCGTCCTCTCACCTGTTTCTATTTCTCCACCCCATATAAAGGAAAGAAATTTATAATACAGCTGATTCCTCCCCCTCTAAGGAATTCCACTGATCCTTTGATGACTCCTCCCTGAAGATTTAAAAAATCACCAGCAACAGATTTCAGTACGGGTTTCAGTGTGTCAGAGAAGCATTTGGTTACTGGTTTGCATGCTGTCAAATAGGGGTGAGGTGAGACAGAGTGCAAAATTCAAACATTTCAAAAGCAGCCCCGGGAGTGTCTTGCAACCGCTGCAGTTGCTTTGCCAACATCCCAGAGCAGGTAAAACACACCAGCAAAAGGAAAACCCCTGTGTTTACAGAGCATTCTCTTTCATGTTGGGGCAGATGCTGTGGTGAGGATTTTTATGCATTTGGCTCTGCATGGTTTCAATACCTGAAATTCTGCAGATGTTGGATTTCTGAACCCAAGTTTAGAACAGGAGCACACCATTTCTACAGAGGGCATGTGGAAATTCAAGAGGGAAAACTGAGTGTAGAGTTCTGCTTCCATCCAGTGAGGGTACTTAACACGAGCATTTTTTGAAAGCTGGGTCTTAACAGAACTACAGTATTTATTTTAAAGCCAATTCTGTAATTTGTGCAATTAATGTATACTGTTATATGTATACACTATATATTCGTTATAGAAGACCACATATATATCTTAATTCAAAATACTATATGTAATTGTATTTAATTAATATATGCAGCTTGTCAGCATATAAACTGAATAATACTCCATAAATGGTGTCTAATTATTCCATGATTATATTGGGTATCTATATAAAATACATAATACATAATCACATATAATGTGTGATTATATATTACATATATAGTCATACATAATTAATATAAATATGTTGTGAAGCACTGTGCAGTTCATACACAACCTCTACCTTCTTGTGAGTGTGGCATCCACATTAAGAAATTAAAAAAAAAAAAAAAAAGCAAAAAACCAAAAAACCAGGTTGGCTGTAGCCAGGGCAGGGACGTAAAGCTGCAAAGGAGGAAGATGAGGCAACAGGATTGTGTCAGCACAGGGGTATGAGACTCTTCAAAGTGGTATGGCAAAGTGTTCAAGATGAGGCTGGATGGGGCTTTGAGCAACCTGGTATAGTGGAAGGTGTCTCTGCCCATGGCAGGGAGGTTGGAACTAGATGATCTTTAAGGACCCCTCCAACCTAAACCATTCTATGACTCTTAACATTTCAAGCACGATGTCTTGCAGCTGCCTCGAGGATGGAGGCGCCCAGAAGCAAAAAAGGCTTCCTGAGGTGTGGTCAACAGCAGTAAAGTAAACTAAGATGGCTGGGAACAGGAACAAGACCTCTCTAACAGCAAGATTTTGGTTTGCTCTGCTGCCATCCAAAGCAGTCTATCTCCTGTCTTTAGGACTATACCAAGGTCCAGCCTTTCTGAACCATCTTTGAACATCCTGACAAATATATATTTTTAGAAACAGACATGCAAAACAAGAAGCCCAACCTACGTCATAAATTGATGTGGAGACAGTTCATTTGGATGCAGAAATCTCGCTCCTGCCTCCAAACAGTGCCAGCAGCAACACTTCAGCAGGGCACAGGCTGAGGGATAACAGCAGCAGTGTGCTCCATCCCCATTCAATGCTGTATTTCAGCTGTCTTTGCTGAATATATGGATGGGCGTTGTTTCGATCCTTTAAGAATTTTTAAAGCCCACATGAGAGAAAACCCTGGCTAAGTTGAGAGAAACCAACTGTTTTTTCCATAAACCTGGAAGAACTGACTATGTTCTTTTTCATAGTATTGGGAAATCTACGTTCATTGTTGCTGGCTTTTTTCCAGTTTCATTTCAGAACTCAAGGTGTAAGCCTGACTGTCTGAGCAGTGCCCTGCTGCTCCAACTCCAGTGAAGACAACTCCTGTGTCGGAGATCTATCCCCACACAACTCCAAGCCTAAAATCTTCCCTCTTGACAGCCAACATCATGCAGTTCTGTGACTATCAAATTATTTCAACGTCATGTGACTGACATGAATTCATAATGCTCAATTGTTTTATTTTTAACTATTTATCAAATCCACTATTTGTCTACTGAGCTATTGAAAAAATTGCTATTGGGCTGATAATTTCCCATTCTCCAAGTGCTTTGAGCACAACAGAAGTGACTCATTCAGTGGTCATACTCCAAACAGCCCTCGTGTTTACTCTTCTTGATAGACATCTAAATATTAAAAGATAAATCTCTTTTAAATATTAAAAGATAAATCTCTTTGAGTTGTGCTGCAGCAATTTTGAATGTTCCTCTCTGCTCTACTGCCTTGCCAGAGAGCACTACTGTACCTCACATTTCTCTATCCCACCTCTAACCTCATTTCTCAACTTCCCTGTATTACAACGTTGTTTTCTTTACTCTGTTCACAGGTAAGGCTGAGAACACACAATCAAATGACACAAGCTTTCTTTTATTATTGTTATTCACACCCTGACCTGTGAATGGACTGATGTTAGACTTACGCATAAGGGTGTGCTGCTCTACTAGTAATTGAGAAATGAGATGAAAAACAACGGGAATTTTCTTGTGTTTTCTTTGGCCTAAAGAGAGAGAGACAACATGTTCCCTGAGATTATAATAAACATGCTCTGAAACACAAATTCCTGTAGTTTATTGTAGAGGATGCAAGGGAAAAAAATTCTATTATTTTTTGTTTTAGCAATTAGGAATCTTTAAGTATTCGAGGGAAAAATATGAAGCCACAAATTCCCACAAGTAGGCAAGACTGGGTTGCAGAGAAGACCAGCTAAAGAAAGTGAACTTGCCTGCACAATTCAAAAAGGAGTTAAAAATAAAGGACCTCCAGCTTAAAGAGAAACGGGCTGCCAAGAGAAGGAACCACAGAAGAAAGAGAACGGAAAGGAAAGCCAAGATCAATGTGAACAGAAGATGTAGAGGAGTAGATGGAACTGAATGTCAGACTGGCAATGAGAGGAATGAATGGATAGCTGTGATGGGATCTGGCCACCAACTCTCAGTTCAAACCCAGAGGAAGATGAATGTAACATTAACCACCAATTTACAGGCATCTCCTATGCTTTGTCTCCCATGACTCTGCACTTTGTTATGACATGGAAATGGATATATTTATCTATTTTACAGTCACTTAGTTTGAACAAATAAGGTATTTAGGCCAGTCACACAAACTTCCTCGGAATTTCTTCTCTTTTGCAATATGTAAACCATTAATTTGATTGATTTGCTTCAACATTTTTTTTTGCATAAAACTCTTCCAGTTGCAGGTAGACATATAACCTCACACACAGAAAGAGTGCCAGGTATGGAAATGAGGTTCCATCTTTTAAGAAGCCTCGGTGTTGGACTCAAAGACCTCATTCTGAAGTTTAGTCAAGTCAGATTAATTCCCCCTCAAAAAAGTGAATGGGTATCATTCATGTATCTTGTAACCTAACTGAAGTCTGTCCTCCAAATAGATTAGTCTTGTGTTCTTTATAACCTTTTCATCTGAGAATTTACTCAGAGGCTCCAGTGTCTACCTGCTCTTGATAAGTTCTACCAGCACTATCTGCATGTTATTATCACACCAAGATGCAACTGCTAGTATTTTGTGTAGTATGATGTCTCTCCTTTGTGAAGATAAACAAATGTCAACTCCACAGTTGCAGGAATGGAGGAGTAAAATCCAGACTCAAGGGAAAATAGCCCAAAGAAACCCAGTGAAGAGTTGTCTATTTTCAGAAAGTTATTCTCTTCCTGGATGCCTAAATAGATATTACATAATTTTTTTCAATTTATTGGTAAATATTCTTGCTAATGAAAGGGGAAAAAAAAGTTAAAAATGCTGATCTGCAACCAGCACAAACAAAACCCCACCAGCAACAGAGAAAGCATCATTTAAAAACCAAATGAGACATTTCCAAGACCAATCCTTTAGCTACCAGGAGGAAAAGAAAAAGGAAACGAATTCACTCCGGACAGTTTGTTTTACTTTGTCCTCGGGCATATGCTCCATCTCCCTTTGTCCCCCAGACACGTTTCCACTGGCCCTGACTGTGCAGCCAAAATAGCTTGGACAGAATGAACCAGAAAAACAGGAGCCAGCCAGAGCAAGGGGCAACACAGCCATGGTCACGGACCTGGGGGAAAACTTCTATAATTAGTAAGGCTCGTAGGAAAACCATGCTCCGCGAGGAGCTGCTGCCCTCCTGCCCTGCAGTTGAGCATTAGATCGTTCAGAGCAGAGGGGAGCAGAACCATCGCCTCCAGAACTCTTCATACACCCTGGCCTGACCATCAACATCCTCCTCTGCTGCTGGTGGAGATCCATCTCCGGATTGTGTGCTCTGGAGGGCTTTAATGAAAAGTTAATATTTACTCCATGTTCCCCACAACCATCTCATTCACTTCTCTCTGCTCTTTTTACTTCCCCGCTCAACTGGAATTCAGAGCTGGTTGACCGTGGACCTTTGTTATTTTACTATTTCAAAACCTGAGATATTGTATAGAAAAGCACACCCGGGCTCCTCCCTGAAAAGTGAATATTAGTGACAAATAGCCGACACCAAGAAAACAAAAGCTTCTTATCCAGCTGTAAGGATAGGTGTTAATTACCCGTGAATAACCTGTTTGTACTGGGTGGTAATGCTCAAGCATCCGAAAAAGAACTATTTGAAACAAACTATTTCTCTTTCTGCCATGTCATTATGCTTCCTTAAACACTTTTCTTTCCACAGTTTTAGTATCTCTGGTTATCACCAAGTCAGTAATTTTTCTCCAGTTTCGAAATCCAGAAAAAAAACCCGAAAGACTGCCAAACTGTGAACACAACATTCACAAACTCTGTATTTTCGAACATCTATTTAGTTGGACATTTCTGAAGATAACGGTGCTTTTAAGAATCTTCGTGGGACATTTTTATATTTGACCAAGACACTTTCTTCCTATCAAATTGAAAGTTAAATGATGTTGCCACCGATGTTTCTAGATCTCATACAAAAAGAAGACACCAATAAAAGCTAAGAATAATTATTAAATGTAGTAGCTCAGATGCCATAGGAAAAAGCAAAAGTTTGCATTTGTTATAGCAAAACACAATTCAGATGCTTTGCTACGGTTTGGTTTTGGGGGTTTTTTGCCTTTTTTCCCCCCCTTTTTACCAGTCCCCTGTATGGAGTGGTATAAACTCTTGGGTTTTGTGGGGGCTTGTGTGGTTTATGATAGAGTCTATTTCCAGCTGTGGAAATGCTTCTCAGTGAACCCTCCCTCGTTGTTTTTCTCTCCAGTCTTAAGAACAGTTCTTGAACAAAAATCTTAAAATAAAAGAGTCCTGGCAGATGATCTCACTCTATGTGCCCTGGGGTTTCCATGGCATTTAGTGAACCACCAGTAATTAGTACATTTGTTGAAGGGGAGCAGATAGAGGAGTCACTGGGAACTGCACTGAAATAATCCCTTTTCTCTGGCTTCGAGGTCTCGATGAAACCTGCTTTTGGTGATGGAAATACTCTCCTGGGGACCTGGCTGTGCCCGTGAAGACCCACTCAGGAAAGGGCTGCTTGCTGGCAGTGACTCTGGGCACAGAGGGGGGACATTTCTTACAGTTACTTCTCTCTTGAGACTGTTTTAACTAAGCCCTCACATGCATCTGGAATGCCACCTGTTACTGGATTGCTTGCAGCTGTTACTGTGTGCTGCTCGGTGGGCAGGAGCTGGCAGATGCTGCCTTTGCCAAAAAGCAAGAAGCCCAGGTGAATGAGAAAAACGGGAGAAACTCCGTCAAATTGGAAAGGAGCAAGCACCCGCTCCTGTCTTGCTAATAAAAGAAACTGTTTTCCTCCAGGTGATGAATGCTCACCCTGTTTTGCCCCTCCATTGCAGGGGCACACAGGGAGTCTGGCGATTAAACGAGGGTATTTCACACACACAGGGGTTGCTGTGTGCCCGCGGCTGGCACACACCACTATGGAAAAACAGGGTCAGTGCCGCTGCTGTGCCTGAGACTCGGTGTGCATCTTCAGGGCGTGGGCTGGGACAGAGAAAGGACTCAGCAGATGACAATGGGACTCACTGTTTGCTGTAGGATGTCAGCAACACAGCAGGGTTTATTTCTTAATGAAGTGAGTCACTTGATCGGTATCAAGTATCTGTTAAGTTGAGTGATGGGGTGGATCCAAGTGTTAGAGGACCTCGTTTTAAATATACCATTCACCACTCATGACTAGTCTGTGCTGTGTAAACAACATCAGTGAGAGATGGAAATACATTAGGTTAATTCCGTCTGGGGCTTCGAAGTCTCCAGCTGAGACTGATTTTCCAGCAACAGGAAATTCACCTCAAAGCCCTACATCCCATTACAAATAAGCCTACCCTTAGAAAGGGAAAAGCCTGAAGTACAGAGTAAGTAAAATCAGATAATCAGCACAGTTATCTGACTTCTGCACTTAAGCTTACTCGGCTGAACTGGCTCGCTGGTACCCCAGGAAGGACAACCGTGAGAAACTGCAGCCAGGAGGGAGTAAGAAAAAGAGTGGTCCTTTCACTGCATTTCTGATGCCATTTGCTTTATCTTGTACAGTCCTCGGCATCCTTTAAGTTGGAATTAAATATTTGGGCATTAAGGATCTTAGCACATGTACCTTAGCATCCCAGGGCTTTGTAGTTTCAGGCCTTTTCATTCCATTTGCTGTCACTGAAATCAGCGGGTGTATTGCCTTTGACTTTAATGGCAGCAAGGTTGAGCCCTAAATGCTTCATTCCTTAACAGCAGAGGAAACGACAGGACTCGACCTCAGTTAAGGGTGAGAAATACTTCATGTCATCTTCTGCTCTGGCCAGTGCTGGAGAAGAGTAAAATCTTACTGAAACTACCCAATCCCTTGATACACATCCAGAAATTGAATTTAAACCACTGATAGATGCTGCTGAGAGAAAAAAAAAATTCAGCTTGACCAGTATGAATAGGATTCCCTTGGGTTCTGATTAAGTGCTCAGTTGCACAGTAGCGTTTGTGTATGAAGTGGAGAGGAGGATGGATCCCTGGTACCTGTGACACATGGAAATGAACCTTTCCCCACCACTGTGCTGATGTCTGAGTTCAGCTGCCAACCACATGGCTGAACAAATAAACCTAATGTGTAATAATTAATTTTTCCTAATTTGACAATGATGCTCTTGGTAAACAAAGTCGCTGTTCAGTCTTGCACAGCATACGGTGCTGTGCTGGTTCTGCCTGCATTTGCCAATAGATAGGAATCAACTAAGTGAGAGCAAATAACTCTTTTTTTTTTTTTTTAAGGGAAGACATTATATATATTGTGCAGTTTTGACAGCAGAAATGGTCTGAGTTGCTGATGCAAACCCCATGAACACAGACTGAGAAGAAAGACTGCAGAGCCCAAAATGGAGCAGGAGCAGAGAAGAACTCTTACTCTGGGGAGCACAGCAAACTGAACTCTGCCAGCAGTGAGTCCTGTTCTTCCACAGTCTGTTACCTCACACATGTGTTTGTGGTTTTTCTTTGCTTGTAAACAAAAATATTTTAGTTTTATTTTTCCTAAATAAAAGATATTGAATGTATTTGGGGAGTAGGGGGAAAACTGAATTTTAAAGATTTTTACACAGTGTTCATGAAAGGATTTGGAAAGGTAAATCAAGAATTACTGATAGTTTAGCTTTTTCTTTATGTTGTTTCAAATAAGGAATTATGTTATTAATTAAAAGAATCCCAAGAAGTACTTGGACTGATCAGTGACAAAATACAACAGCAAAAAAGAAGGGAAAGAGGGTGTAGCTCTGCTGTTTTCTGTCTCATGCCTGGTCAGCTTACTGATGTTAGCTTTATTTAAACACTTTTCTTTTTAAAAAATGGGAAAAAGTGTTCTTAAAGTTTCTTGTTTAAAATGAATACTCCTATGGATGAATGAGTAAAAAAAGAAATTATTGGGGAATTTTTTAAACCTATTTTTTAGCCATTGCTAAGTTCTTGCTCAGGGAACTCAAATGGAGGCTGTTGTGTTCCTCATGGTAAGTCTTACATGATCCTTCCTGCTCACAAAGTCCTGAACTCCCTCCGAGCCCCTCTGGCTGCTGCAGGATCCTGCACAGAGCAGACTCTTGTCCAGGCATACCCATGTGCTGCATCCCAACCCATGTTTCTGAGTAATACAAGTGATTCAGGAAACAAGCACATGTGACAGCTCACAAGCAGCTCTGTGAAGGCTTACAGTTTCACACCAAACAGACACATGATCCATCCCCTTCTTCTGCTGATGGTATCCTATGTATAGAGTGATTCAGTTAAGCAGCACTGGCCCTAGAGATTACCAAACTCAAAATCCTGGTTTCAGGAAACTATTCCTTTTCCAAATATTCAACAAATACATGACAGAGGAAAAGGTGTGATAAGGAAATAGAAGAGCAGAATTGCAATTAGCATTGCCTGCTCAAGTCTGATCTGTTCCCTCAATGAAGATTTTTGGATGCATGAAGAGAAGCTAGTCATCCTTTAAGCAGTATCCACGACTGAGAAGGATGCTGAGTGTCATAGTACCCAGCACAGGTCCTGTAGCACCATAGGAAAACAGCACAGGCTCAGTCCTCAGGCTGCCTCTTCTATTTTCCCTTACAGCCATAAAAGGGCTCAGGGTGTCTTGTGATAAACTACTGCCTGAAGCCCATTTCCATCTGTAATTGTTAGCACAGCTGATTATTGTCCCTGGGTTAAAGGAATCACCTGTTGTTCTGGGCTCCACTTCATGACTCAGCTCCTGAGCACTATCCCAAGTGGCAGAGGGAGAAGCTGCCAGGCTGGGATCCCCTTCTGTTTTCTTTGTAGAAATAGGATGTGGCTTTGCACGACAGGCATTCGTGCTCTGCAAACTGTCTGAAGGGATTACATGGAGCAAGGCCATAATTGTATGCTCTGATATTGTTGATGTATTATAAATGATCCATTATTCATCCGCATGAGCAAAGCCAGAGGAATGGAAAATTAAAACGTGAAGCCAGCGAGCACAAAAACTGAGCAAGTGATTCATGCTGTGTGGAAAATGGGCCTCACTGGGTGTAGGTCTATAGTTCTGTAGAATTAAGTACAACTACAGAGCTAGTAATTTACCTCACTAACATTTGGCTGCTCTCTATCCTGAAAAATGCCCTTGCACCCTGGGTGAGACTTCACCATGTCTGCTTGTCCAGGTACCTCTCAGCTCTCCCAGATGGCTGAAAGAGGTGGAGTTCTGTTCTTCCCCTGTGAACATGGGGATAAGAGGGCAGAACAGATTTTGCCTAGCATGTGAAACAAACACAACAGCAATAAACCAGATTTGATTTGTCTTGTGTTCCCTTCTCTCTCATCTCCAGTTATACTGGGTTCAGAGGGTTTCTCATTCACTCTCATTTCCAAGCCTTTCTCCTTGGGGGGGTCTGTAAGAAACATGAGTACACCACCTGCCTCCTGCAGAGCTGCTGGGGGAGCTGGAAGGACTGGGCACATTGCATGGGGCACTCAGCATTTCCAGTATGACTCCCTCAGAGACAGCGTTCTGCTTGCCTCCCTTTCATCATATTCAGCTCCAAGACTTAAATCAGAAAACACATCCATAATGCTGTGGCCTTGAACTCTTCTTTCCCTGCATTGGAATATTTATATAGTCCATTTTGTCAAGGATTCACAGCAGAAAAGCTGATTATACTCACTCCTTGCTGAAAAGGTTCTCTCATCTCTCTGCTGAACAGTGAAGTTTCAACAGGGAAAAGCAAATGAAAGTTTATATTCAGACATAAAATTCTCACTCAAAGAGAAATGGGGTTTTTTTTCTCTGGGGAAAAGAATTAATTTCCTCTCCTGATATTTGAACTTCATTCCTTCCTTACAGATCCTTCAGCAAGAAATGAAGGACCCATTAACCATCTCCAAACTGATCGTGCACCATAGAAGCCCAGAAGCCCTTGGAGGTGATGGGAAGTCCCCAAGCAATAAACTGAACTTAAAAACTGGTAAAGGAATGAAGGAGTGAAATGTCCCAAATGCCCAATTAGTCAGTTTTGTTATCATATCGTGTGTGGTCTCTGTGAAAATCTAGCCAAATCTCACGAACTCTGAGACCATCAAAAAGATGTTGCAAGTGCACACCCCATAATAAAGCTATTAGAAACCCAAGAGGAGATTTCTAATGTGAGTCATGCTACCCAGGAAGAATGAGACAGGGCAGTCAATTCACTTTTAAACAGCAGTGTGAGTCTAGTGTGAAATCAGCAAATCCAGATGACCTGGTTATTGCATGCAGTGTTTTATTTACAGCCTCAGAAATGCCTAAATCTCAACCAAGCTGCAAATCTAACTTCCTGCTCTGATTTGGAGGAAGAAGGGAGAGTGCAGATGCAAGCAACAGCTTCAAAGATTTGTCTGCAGTCTGTAGCACCCACCTGACTTTCCAGTAAACTTGGAGAGATGAGGACCAAGGGCTGTGAGACAAAGGAGTAAGCGCATGGATGAATTGATTCTGGGTAGCTGCACAGAGGGGAAGCCTTACTGAGATCTTAAAAGACAGCTTGGAAAAGAGATTACTTTCAGGTACAGCATTATTCTTTCATTTTCTTAGTTTACACTTTTTTAATCTCAAGGAGCTTTTGACTTTTAAGAAGGAAACAAGTTATAACAGAGCAACACTGCAGAACAGCCCTTGGGGTGTCTACAAACCAGAACAGGTTTGGGAAACGGCAGCTCAACGGCCACAGTCATCATCCAGTGAGCTGCAAAAGGAAAAAGTCATCCTGCCAGCTGTTACCTAGAGCCTTCCAGCAAGGCTGCACATTAATTTTAAGAAACAGCCACTTTATGAAGACCAAACTGACCTGGAGCTGGGCAAAACAGTGCCAGAGCCAAGATGGTGAGCACATTCAGTATGCTCTCTGGATAGAGCCAACCTGAGACAGACAGGAGCCTGAAGAAACCCTTCCTTCCCAATCATGGTAAGATTTCCTTAGCTATATAACTTAGTTCAGTGGCCTTGCTTGTTCCCCCTTACAACTTCACTGTTTCTGGACAGAACATGTCCCTACCATGAACACCTATCCCTTTGGGGAGAAGAGGTTGGCAGCATATCAGCCTCTGCTTAGGATCAGTCTTGTAAATGGCAGAGGATATGACAGATAGAAACTATGGTAGGCTGGAGGGATTAGATTCAGGTACAGGTTGGACCTAGTCAAGGCTCAGCCAAGGAGAGCACATCTTCACCTGGACTGAAAAAGAAATGTGGTGGAAACCCTCTGAGCTCTTGGAGACAGATGTCAGCAGTGCAGAAAAAGCTGGAATGTAACGGGTGGAACAAGGAGGAAGGGAATGTTGGAGAGATGGATCTGGTGGGAAACAATCCTCTCAGCTGTGTAGCTAGGATTTGCCTCTCATGCATTTGCCCCTCATGGATTTTCTGCCCACCACAACTGCATTTCATAAATGTTCTAGCACACAAGTTCATAGGGAAGAGCCTGCAGGAGCAATTTGAGTGTGTATTAATAGTAGATGAAGAAATGGGGTGGTACAATTTCTCTAGCCAAGGTGTCTCCAGAGATGGCTAAACAATACAATTCCTATCTTAGACCTTGAACATTCAAGGCAAAAGTTAAGACTGACCAATATACAGAGGACCCACAGCTGGAAATGCACAAACTATTGTAATTTCCCCGTAAATCTATGAGCAAGTAATTTTCATTCATGAAAGATGTAAGCTTTTTGAAGTGGCACTTTTCCAGCAGAAAGAAAGGTCATGCAAATAAAAAAGTACTGTTTTTCATTTTGAGTGCACCTGCTGATCCTGACTGACCTGGTGGCAGATGGAACACGTTGAATGTTTCATAACACATAAATACTGTGTCCCTCTGCACAGGATGGACTCAGAACTTCACACAGTGTCATGCACTGAACGGCCACCCTTTCTTTTGTACCTACTGATATATCACAAGGCAAATAAAAGCTGATTTCAAAGCCACTGATCCTTTCTGGGAGTCCCACAGCCCTTTGTATCCTTTTGTCTTTAATTTCAATCAGCCATTTCAATTATTTCAATTCACTACTGACTATTTATTCTGAAAATAGGGATATCCCTCAGGTTTAGGCACATCCATAAATGCACACATCTTGTCAGTGATCACAAATGATGAAGGACAAGCTTGGTTGGTAGAAACAAGGGTGTAGCTAAAGGCTTTTGCATCAAGTCACACCTTCCTGTAACCTCTAGGCTGAGAAGTCTGTGCATGCTCCAAGTCCAGAGAGGACTTGAATATACTGAGAGCCAGTGTGGGTTGATGCCTGGTTAGAATCTTTCCATGATCCTTTGAAGTATCCATATGAGACAGAACAGCAAGAATTACAAGAAAATTGACACCCTCAAGCCAAGACAGACTTTTATTCTGAAAAAACTACTTAAATGCAATCTGCTGCTGTGTAATATATATGCCAGAGGGACAAAATACGGTGTAAAGATCTCAGAAAACTGAGATCCAGCTTACATATTTGGCCTGTTTAATCCAAGGATGAAAATAATTACACAAAGTCAGTCTACGCAATCCCAGAAGGATTTGAACATATGAAATATAGTCATTGAGAGAAGCGGAAGGAAGGGAGAGCTACACCAGTTTCAGTTCCCCTTGGCTTTCTTAGGTTTGTATGTGAATTTGGCCCAGAAAACTGTCTGGCACTGTGGATGGTGATCATTCATCCTTTCTATTTGCACAAGAATGTGGGAAGGGCTTAGAAAAAGCTCCTCTGCTCCCATCTGGGGGCCTGGGTGGGTGCCAGTTAAGTTCAATGATGCATAACCATTTCAAGAAGCTCCTTGCCACTCTCTATTTTGCAGGCATTTGTAAAGAAAGCAAATGTACATGCCACAGCAGCATGTAGGTTGCCCTGTCAGCATGGGAGGTATCCTGCTTTTCTCTGCTTGTCGTGGCAGCAATACCAGGCAAATGGAAATAAAACCAGTTTATTGCCTCAGCACACATCCGGAAGATTTTCTAATCCCAGCAGATGGGGAAAAGAGAGAGAAGAAACCTAACACACAGGTAGAAAATCTTGATGTGGTATGTGCTCAGAGAAGCAAGACACTGCATCTTCTTGAAGGCACCAGGTGCCTCTCCTGCTGCACATCAGCAGCAAGCCAGAAGCTGTCCTGCAAGAAGTGAGCTCCTACCTGGAAACCGTGGGCAGGTTTCAGTCCCAGTCCCGGTCTCGGTCTCCTGGCTGACAGCTGTCCCTGCTGAGATGAATGAAGTGCTTTGGGTCATTCATGCACCCAGGTCGCAGGGTGGGGCCAGTGGGGCGGCTTTGGCTCCAGGCCCCGCCTTACATCATGTGAGCCCTTCACCGAGAGGTCTTCCCAAAGGCCGCTCCCGTTGCCCATGTTTCTGTAAACCCTCAGGAGCCTCTCTGCATGTGGAGCGGCCAATAGCAGACAGTCTGCCTTGCTTTTGAGTGCTCGCCAAGACTTTGTTTGTTTTCTCTTCTCTTTGAAACATTCTTTGTGTCTTTCTGGCTCAGTTAATTAGCTGCAATGCTCAGCTTCTCCAGTTTTTAAGTGCTGCCCAAATAATAGCTGATCAGTTGCAGGGAGACTTTAAAGCCCAGACTGAAGCTATGCTGAAAAAGGAAGGTGCTCTCTGCCCATGGCAGGTTCATCCAGCTGATGCACAGAACATCTGAGAAGACATAGTGGCTTGGGGTTAATGCCATAGTAGGGTTTGTACCTTGGTTTCTGTAGTGACCTGCAGCCAAAACTACCACATCTCTGCTCCTAACCCTGGCACAGATCACTGAATGAAGGTAACTGAGGCACCTGTCAACACCTGCAGTTGTAGAAAGGGTGGCTGGGACTAGGGAAAATGACACTGCAAACTCACTGGCTGCAAGGGAACATCTCCAAGGGTTCCTCAGAAGCTGTAAAGGGTGGGAAACCTGAGAAAGAGGCACCTGGGGAATGGGAGGAACTGTCTGAGTCTGCTCAGAGGGAGAGGTAGGGAGAAAGTCAGAAAGACCATGCATAGCCAAGAAGATCAGGATGAAAAATAGCCTCACATATTTGGAGTGATTCTGTTAGATGGACGATCAAACTGTATCTTTGAAGTTGGTCTAAGCTGCACCATTCTTACAGTCCCATGATGTTGCTTATCTTTACCTACCACAAGGCAGTTTGTCCAGGAGTTAAAACTGCAGTTTTCAGCCATGTGGCAGGCTGTTGTAATCTGTCTCCATTACATAATGCAGCAAATATTTTGCTAAAGTTCAGTTTAATTGCAGGATTAATGGTGAAGAGAAGCATATTCTCCTTTATCAATTTTTCCCCTTTGGAGATCAGAATAGTGGCATGCAAATGGCAGCTTTTCCTCTGTTTGTCCAGATCAGTGGCCAAGCAAAGGCACTATGTTCTCCCTCACACCAATCATGTTCTGCTTACAAGGAAAAGGTTAACTTTTCTCCTTTCCCTACTTACTCCTGCTGTGGCACAGAACAGAGATCAGAGTGTAAGAGACAAACATGACACAAGTCAAGCAAAGAACTGGAAAGAGGGTAGGGAGGAGGTAACTTATCCTTAAGCAAATTAGGTGGAGTCCAGCTATTCTTGTGCTGTTTTGCTAAGGTCACTCTGGATTAAGAGAGGACACAAAGGGGAAGGAAAGGAGGCAAGAAAAGTCTTGTTGTTCTGCTTTTCCTTAGACTGTTTATGGGTTGCTTGACATAATTTTGTGATCATTCATGGCAAAGCTTTCCTAGGATGTTTTCTTCCTCTTTCCTTTAATGCTACTGTTGCCTTTCTGGTGATGTAGGCGCTGTGTAGCTCTCTCCAAGTTGTGTAGTTTCTCCTGCTCCTTCTCATGTGAGAAGAGCACTGAAGCCCAGCCGTGTTTCTCTCTTCTCATTGTGTTGCTAGCCCTTCTCTGAAATACAGAGAACAGCTGTTGAAGCCTCAGAAATGCTGACTGTTGGGCTGCATCACCAATTGCTCTGTCCTTCACAACAGCTTGAGATCCAGCTCTTTCACACTTGGCTGCTGAGACTCACCTTTTTCACCATTTCCATACCTTCTGTTTTAATCCTTTTTGTTTTTCTAATTATAGCGTTAATCCCCATTTACTAAAGCTTTTTGTAGTCCAACTACCTCTTCCAGTTACACTAGTGTGAATCCAGAGTAAATCTGCTGGTGTAATTGGGATTGTAAGATATGAAATGACTTTATGTTCCATGAGCCCGAGCCAAAACCAATGTCATCATCGTCAGCATCTTTCTTGCTGTTGTTACTAATATCAAAGAGAGATTGTAGTCTGGGAATGGTGATACTAATCATCAGACATGGAGTTAAGTTGCACAATTTGCCTACCTCAACCTTCTCCAGATGCTTTTCAGCCGTTAATTAAATATAGGAGCCCAATAAAGACAAGGGTTATCATTTTCAGGGTGAGGCACTAAGAAGGCAGCAATGTTCTCAAAGACACATGTCAGGAGTCCAGCCTGCCTCTGTGGTGAAATCCCACATTGATTTTATTAGCTCAAAATCAGCAACAGGAGTCAAAAGAAGAGTCCCTGTCTCTTGTCCCTGTCCCGCCAGAATGTTGATCCCACTGGAAAAATGGGTGCCACAGAATTGGCACTGAGTCTTTCCGTGCCACAGTTGTGTCAAATTTGGGGTTGTTGGAGGAATGCTTTCTTGCTGTTCTGTTAAATAGTGTTAGAGTAAATTTGAATGTCTGTGACAAGCCACTCCATATGGCATTGGCTTGTCTGGGGACTGTCACATTTCCCCTTCCACCTTATGGCAGCAGGCTTCCAGGTCCCTCAGGATTCAGGGGTGGATATACCCCTTTTATGCTACTGTTGAGTCCCAAAGGGGTTTACTGATGTTGATCATCAGTCCAAGCTGAGCATTGCTTTGGTGCTGCCAGACCTTGAAAACAAAAGTGTGGAGAACCTGATCTGCACTACATTCATCCGCGTTCACAGCACCTCTCCTGAACAACATCTGATGCCACAGTAGCTTAAAGCATTCTGCTCCATGCTGTATGTCATGAACTTAAAAAAAAAAAAATAGAAGTCTGGAAACCTTCCCAGACTGTGCAGTGCATTTGGCTTCTGTGCCCTAAGAAAAGAATGAAGGTTGTAGGGCTCTTTCCTCTTATTTTTTTGTCCATAGGTGTGTATCATCTTCTCACTGAGCTAGTATGTTGGTCCATTCCAGCTGTGTGTTTCATTAGAAAAAGTTTGTGTTGAGGTGAAATGTAGAGCCCTGTGACAGTGAAGGACAGATGAAACAGTTTTGTTTCTTGTATCTTATGTATTCTATGAACACAACATTAAATGCAAGTAAAAGAGCGCATGTGTAATCCAACTGTGTAATTTACAAATAATTTACTAGCACTAATTTACTAATATTTCTCCCACAGTGATTCTAACAACTAGATAGATTTATTTTTATTTTTATTATTTTTTTACAGCCTGTTCTGACAGAGGAAGTCACACTGTTTCACTGATAGAAATCTAATGGTGCAATTGTACTAAAGAAAACTGTGCAAGCCCAGCCAGGACTAATTGCTCCAACCTCAGACCTGGCTGCTCTCCGCACAGCGAGGCTCTGTGTTGGCAGGGTTAGTAGAGGAACAAACTAATGGAGAAAGAGGAATGAAAGGTTACTCTTGTGCAACTCTTATGGCCCCTTAGATACTTCAACAAAAAATAAAGGTGTTGCACCAGCAAGGTACATAGACACTAATGTTTAGTTGTAGTATCTACTACTAGTATATACATAGGATTAAGCCTAGAAAAATCTAGATCTTACGGGCATTTTCAAACTCATTTGTGTCTCATGACTGAACACAATTATGTAATTGTCTGTGTTGCCATAAAGGCAAGAGTGTCTCCTTGAGGCACAGCTGTTCCTTTGGTGTTTGGGAGGTTGGTGGCCTTAATTTCCTAGGATGAGCAGGTTCTACCATGGGCTGGCCAGGATGGAGGAAGATCCCTTGTGCAGAATACCCAACTCCATGTGCTTCTTCTTTCCCAGAAACACTGGCCATAAGAGCTCTCCATTATCCCCTCTTCTGCACATCCTCACTGCCACGTCATCCCCAAAGGTGCACTCTAAGTTAGTGCAGGGAGAAAATAACACTCCTGCAATATCTCTGCCAACCAAAACCCTGTGGGGATATCCCACTCCTAAGTAATGAGCCCTGAGCACCCCACACATCCAGGTTACCAGTGGTGGCTGTGCTGGCTGATGCTGCGGGACAGATGCACTGGGGATGGGATTGTGGCTGTGCACAGCACAGGGCTTCTGGGAAACACTTCATCTGCACAGGACACCAACACTGGGAGGCCGTGTGTGCTGCAAGCTTAGATCCAGGATTATTTTGCAACCACTCCTCTGTATGGACAATCCCAGCCTTGCTGTTTGTTTGACTGTTTGTCTTGGCAGTGAGTCTCCACATTGAACCGAGGGTGTCATTTATCTCCAGTGGCAGCACTCAGCAGATCGAGGAGCAATACTAGCCTCCCCAGAGGCCCTGGCTGGTGGGGGCTCTCCCTGCCATTTGCTTCACATTCCTCCACCTCTCGCACAGTAACAAGGGCCCTGCTGCAGCCAGTGTTCCTTGGACAGAAACAGATGGTGCGCAAACGACCGGGTGAAATGCATCACAAGCTCAAATTGCTCAGGGAAGAGCACTCTACCAAGTGAACTTGAGATGTCTGTTGATTCTTCTTCCTTCTTGAAGTTTTGAAATGCAGCAGTAAAGAAAAATCATCCTTTTTCAGCTGGTTTTGGTTTGCTGCTGGGGTATGTCCGTTCCTCACATGAATCAGAAGCTGTGGCAAACACAGTGTGCTGTGCCTCTGACGGGTACATACCATCCCCATTTCTTGCAGCTAGATGGAGAACAGCAACACACCTCATTGCACAGAGGATGGACAAAGAAAGCTTTGTTGCCTGTGGGGCTCTGTCATGCCGATTTTTCTTTTCCACTTGTGCTCATAAGTCACCAAAGGGCCCGTGCGTACCCATCGAAAATAGAAGTGTGAAACTAATAACTAAATATATAAATTCTGGAGGGAAGCAGATGAGTCAGGAGGGAGGGAAGACAGAGAGAAGCCAGAGGGATGCAATTTACTGAGCCTGATTCATGATGCTGGCAGGGAGCTCTCTGCCAGAGCCAGATGAATCAGATTCCCTTTTAGTCTGTGCTGGCACCACAGTTATTTTGGTGTCACCATGGGTAGAACAAGAGTAGATATTGGGAAGCATTACTGGGTAGAGAGTGAGTGCTGAAACTGAAACTATCATTTTAACATTATACTGACTGAAAGAAGTAAAAGGAAAATATGCTGGTGTGTCAGGTCAGAGCTTCTCCTGAGAGTCAAGGAGGGTGTTCCTCACCGGAGCAGGGGTCTGGCTCCTACACGTCTTGTTTATCTCTGTCTTGTAATGGGGCTGGAATAGATGCTTTTGCAGCTCATAGGCAAACATCTTGAGAAAATATTTCTAAGAAAAAAATGCAACTGAGTTGGCATTTTGGTTTAGATCCTCAAAATTTGTGGACCATATTCAGCAGCTCCTAAGATGGAATGGACACTTAGGCTTTGGCATGGCAGATTAGAACAGAGGAAAAGGGATGTCAGTGTGTTTATGGTGTTTTTCAGGATGTCACAGCTTGCAATGGAGTCCTGCCCAGCGACTTTCACAGCTCCAGATGATCTCAGGAACCCACTTGTATGTTATTATCACACAGTGCAAAGATGAGCCTGGCAGCTGAGAAGCAGCAATCATGTGGTTCAGGTGTCCAAGGACTAGGGTAGGTATTTTGCTTTGGCCCTGTGCTTCAATCCTGTAGCAATGAGGAGGCCCTGCACACTTGCTTAAGTGCCTCAATTACTGAATGTGGTCTTTTCAAAATGGCCATTAGCTTCTGGAGACATAGATGATGCCCCAAACAAGGTAAAGAACAGGTTTAGGAAACATTTGTGCTAGAAAAACCTTTATATTTTGGGATTTGGCCAGTTGCTACAGTTTGCTGATGCAGACGTTCTCTTCTCCTGCTTATTTGTTGTTCTGACTTAAAAATTATCCATGAAAAACATGTTCATCAACAACGACAAAGCGCTCCCAGCATCCTCCAGATGTTAGATCCAAGTGCATGCCTGTGCTTGTCTGGCTAATAAAGAAAACTGGCAAATTTTTGTTTATCTGGTTTTCACCTGTGTCATCGTCAGCTAAAGCAATAATATAGCCAGCAGAGACAGCAGCTTACAAAACAAGCCTATTTTTAACCAGCCCTCCTTCCACACTGTGGCGGAAACAAGGCATTTAATATGCACTGCTTGATGTGGGATTCATGGTGTGGTTTTCTCCACCCTTGCTTGGATGAGTCTGCCTCATCACCATGCTGATATTCCTTTCTCAAACCCATATCACATGCCTGGGCAGCCAGCCAGCCTACCTGTCTGAGGAAAACAGAGCTGCTTTTCCCTGCCACACCCTGACCTCTGAGGGTGAGATAATCCATTGTCAAGAAACATCAGCAATAACTGTTTGGAAAACATGCCTGTCAAATTTCACATGCAACCTTCTTTCCCTGCTGCATCATTTCGCAGCATGGACCTTGGTGTAGGTGCAATGGACCCACTCCTACTCTGCACCTCCCAGGCACCAGGATCCAGTTGGTTCTGGGGAATGACCCAGTGCAGAAGATGCTCCCGGCATCTTTTCACACCAACAGAAAACAGGTACCAGAGAAATAACAACCTGTGTTCATGAGGTGGGAGTATATTTGGTTCCTTAGCCAAAAAAAACACCCCAAAAAATCCAACCCAAACCTTTTTGCTCATCAGTGAGGAAAGCTTGGAGGTTGGTTCTGTGGAGTGTTCTGCTAGTGTTCCGATTTTATTTGTTTCTATTAGGTAGCACCCAAAAGTCCCAAGAATGTCTCTGATGTGGTGAATAGTAAGAGTAGTAAGAGACACAAAACTAGTTTGTTTGCTAAATAAGTAAATCTGTGCAGGCAGACAAACATTAAGAAAATGATACTACTGGAAAAGTCACATTTATAAAAGAGAATATTTTCACCAAAACTATGTCAAATATATTTTGAATAAATCATATTTTAAAATACTCTCAGAATGTAGTCCTAAAATATTTGCTATAACCTTACAGCAATTCAATAAGTTAATCTAAACACCAGGTAATGAGCAGGGGATTACACTGTATCTTTTGTTGGGTGGAGAGATACAACTTATTCCTTGGGTTGTCTCCTTGATTTCAACAAGGCAACTTAGGCAATAATAGGACTGGGAGTCTGACAAGTAATTTTGGACTTTCCATTGTTTTGGAAAATATAATCCTAACTATTTAAAAAAAGAAAACATAAATACGCAGACTTTTTTTTTTTAAATAAAGCTCTCCACTTTTATACTATAAAAATGTTTATAGACTGTGTTTTGTAGAATGTAACTTCTTCTGCAAGAATAAATAGTGAGGAAATTTATTGCAGAATGTAGATAAACATTGATTTTTGTGTATTTTGCAGAGAAAAAGATGCTGGAGAAATTTCAGATTCTTGGCATTTTTGTAGACACAACTTTAAGACTACAAGTTGCTTATTTTAAAACAGGTTGATCTCTGCATAAACCAAAGAGCAGATTTGTAATTTATTGATACTTTTCTGCCAGCTAAGAATTGTTTTCCATTACTCCTTTGACTCATTCCTCTAGTCGCCCCTGTTCTGCTTCAGCAATATTTTATATTAAAATGTGTATATTTTCCCCTTAAAAAAACCCACAAACCAGGTCAAATTTCTAATTTCCTTCTGCTCTGCAGTAGGGAAACATGAGAAAAAAAGCCCTTCTTCCAGAGTGTCTTGTTGTCCAGCTGATACATTGAATACAAAGCATAGGATACGTTGAATTTGCAAACATACACTACACGGCACAGTTTTAGCCATTGTAAATGCCTAGTGGGCTGTATCATGCACTGAATCCTGCTACTTGCTTCCTAATCGCCATGAGAAATGAAGGGCAAGCTCCTGAATCTAAGGCATGCAACCCAAAATAGGTAAGTTAGACACAGCTGAATTTAATTTGTTTACAAAGTCAAAGGTTTCTTTAAGCATAGCTTCAATATAATGCAGGAAAGTTTAGAGGAGGTAACGACAGGCTTTTCTTAACTCTATTTTTCCTTATCTGATTCATGCAGCATCAGAGAAAGCCACACCCCAGCAGCTGCAGGGTTTGCCTGGGAGCTTGAGTCGCAGCGAGCAGAGCACAGGAAAGCAGAAGCAGAATACAGAAAAGTATAGAAAACGTAAGCCCACCACTGGCTGGAGATCCTGGCCAGTTAGGAAGAACTAGATGAAAGCAGTCACACATCTTGGTAGATTATGGTGGTACAGCAATAACAAGAGAGGAAAACTTTGTCTTTTCAGAGGCTCCCGATGCAGAATCACTCCCAATCCAGAGCAGGAGACGGAGACTTTGTGATTCTGTGCTGCAGGAAAAGTGCAGCTAGACTGAAACTAAATGCTGACACACTCCTCAGCCTCTCAGTGAATATACATCCTTGGATGCCAACCAGATTATTCCGGGCTGCCCTGCATTGCATTATGCCTCACTGATCACTGCATGCAGAGCTGGAGTCAGGTCATTGCAGAGGGAGGAGTGGTGTGGATGTTCCTAACAGAGTCGGAAGATACTTAAGCAGATTGATGAAGATGCCCGTGCTGCCAGGCTGCCCGATTGGCTGCTGCACTCCCCAGGCTCTAGCTGAGAGGCCACGCTGACACCAAAGCACAGCAGCCTCCCAGTGATGGAGAGAGCCAACCGGAGTGGAATGGAGAAGTGTTCTGCATGCTTCCCTGGGAAAACGCAGGGAAGCATGCAAGAAGGGTGAGCAGACACTGGGATTTTCACTTCTCCGTGAGGCAAGGCTGGCCCCAACCCTCCCTGAAGCCAGGAGAAAGGATCCCACTCATCTGTCAGTGCTTAAACTCACATGCTTAAACCCTGGACCCATCAGAGGAAGGGGTTTGGGACACGTTGTGGAAATGAACTTGTATTCGTGGCCAGATACTTACCACCACCAGGGATGAAGAAGAACAAGATACATACATCATGCATAGATTTTCTGTGTTGAGCTTAACAGACAGAATGCTCAGACATTTCACTGGTAATTTTTACAAAACAGGGAAATCATGTTGCCCATTCCACATGTAACCAGCCTGGGGCCAAAACCAGCTGCCGTGCAAGAATGTGCATGAGGTCTGATCCAGTGCCCACTGAGATCAATGGGATGAGTTTCCCTGGTCCTAGTGGGAGCTGAGAAGAAAATGAGAGCAACTAGTGTGAGCCAGGAGGCCAGTGCTGCTAAAGAAAGGGAATTTGCCCCTACCATCACCCCTGTTTTCTGACTGTGAGTATGGCAGTGGTATTGATGAGGAGCACAGGGTAGGAAGGGACTTCAAGACTTCATGCTAGAGTTGGCTTCCTTGGCATTTGTGTCAAGGAAGGCAATGTGTGTCCGTACTGCTTCTGGTATCCACCCTTGATTGCTCCTAGCCCTTTATTTATCTTGAGTACAACCCCCATGACACCAGTTACGTGGGCCCAGACAGGTCTGTGGGGATTTCATGCCTCAAGGATCATAGGAAAGGTGATGCCCTATGAAGTAGTGTCTGTGGACTTCTGAGGAAAGGGTTCAGCTGCTATGGCTTTAGATATCTACAAAAATAAAATCTTAATCCTGTGTCCCGTTATCAAAGTGCTACAGTCATGCAACCATTTGTGGCTGTGAGAAGACTGTGCTGCTGACTTTGCTGTCCCTATGGACTGTGGGATCTACAGTCTTGAGTCCATGACTGTAGACTCTTGACTCCTTGAACTGCCTTGGGAGCCCAGATATCAAGCTTAGGTGTACAAACCTACAGTTCCTCACAGTTAGGTGAGAGGAATGCCACTGCAGGTGTCTGTGGGACTGTAAATTCCTCTGATGAGGTGAGCTACTGCAGAGGATCCAGAGATGAGACCAAAGCCTGTGTTAAATAAACCAGCCCTTATTAACTGACTGCCACAGTGCTGGGCCAGTGTGTGTGACAGACATAGCCTTCACTAGAGGATGGCAGTATAAGGTCCCAACTTCTCTGCCTGAAACGGAGGTATCCACCATTCCAGCACAGTCTATAGAGACATCACTTGTGTAGGAGCAGTTGTGGCAACTGACAAACATTTTGTTAATTATATCTCTAAGCTTTATATTCTGGTAACTATGTCTGATGGCATCAATCCTAGTGCAGCAGAGCCAATCCAAGGCCGCAGCTTGACATCACTCAAACATGGAGAAGATGGATCAGAAGATAGAGTGGTGACTCAGGGATTCTCTGTGAACATAGGATGTGGTTTCTATCTATTTGCAGAACCAGCTGATCAAGAGAGCAGTGTGGCATCTGACAAGTGAATTATTCTTAGTGCAGCAGAGGAATAAAAATCAATGTGTTGTTTCCTACTGTTGAAAGCCTTTTAAAAATATGCTTTTGAACATAGTAAAATATTTAATGGAGATGACAACAGTTCAAGTAAAAATGCATGCACACACAGGAGAACAGCTCAGCTGGAAGATCCCCTAATTTACTCATTTCAGCCACCTACAAAGACAAAATACTTCTTGTAGCAGATATTTTTGGTTAGCTTTATTTTTGCTTCTGATACTGGTAGTGAATTCCTGTAAAATGCAGAATGTGTGCAAGATACAGAAGCACCAATATGTCACCATCTGGCACAAGAAGCATCAGGGCAGGACCTGGAAAAGATCCATAAGTGAGGACTAGATTTAAATGAGACTTCAGATCTTGAATCATAACATGTGCAGAAATTAGTCCAGCACTGTGCTGCCAGACACCCCAGCTCTCTGCTTGGGCTGCTGTGTCATGCTGAACACAAATACACTCTGGAGATACCTCATTTCTGTTGTCCAAGAGATTGGATCTCTCTTGCATGGGCCCACAGGACTCCTGAGCTTGCTGAGGCTCTGTATCTCCAGAGCTAGGTGTTTTTGGAGCATAATTTATCCACGGTTGCAGGTTTGGGTTTCTTGACCTGCAGTGATTTAGGGTGGTACCCAGTTCTGTCGTAACACAACAGTCCATGGAGCACTCTCCTGGCATGCAGGAGTCTGAGTTTAGTTCTGATCTTGCTTTGCCAGGGTGAGGGCTTGGATCTACATTTTCCTTATCTCAGAAGAACCAGAGGCATAAATACGAAGCTGCATTGGATCTGGAAAACATTTTCTCTTGATACTACTAGGAAAGATCTGTGTCTCTTACTTGCTGAATGCATTCCATCAGAGTCTTCTCAAATGCAGATGGAGGGAAGGTGACAGCCCCTTCTTGAAGGAAATGGCCATAAATCAGCAGCTCCGTGCTCAGACCAGATATGACCACAGCAGCAGTCACTGCTGAAACATGGGATTATCTGAGGTGCTGATAGAAAGGACCAAAATTTGAACCTGCACAACCACATAGACCTGGTGGCCAACCTCTGCCAGGCTAAAGGTCAGCCTTTCTTCCCTAGGCTCTTCCCAGCCTTCCTGTTGCTCTCTGCAAGCATTGTCAACCTGTGAATAGGACTAACATTGCAGTTTTCTGAGCCCTCCCTTTCTCTGTAAAATCCGAGTGTCTCATCCTCTGAAAATGTCCTCTCTCCATTGCTCATTACATTTAGCCAGGTGGAGATGCCCTCAGGGCTGGCAGCTGGGTCTGATGGCCTCAGGGCAAGTGTGTCATGGAAATATTCACAGATGACAGAAGAATAGGGAAAAGCAATTGCAATGTGCTAAAGCTCCCTCAGGGGCTGTGAACAAAAATAAGATAAAAAGACAATATCAGACCTTTCTCCTGACATTTTGTACCTGAGAAGGGTTGTGATGGAGGAGGAGCAGCCCCTGGTGCAAGTACCCTGATGGAAAAACTGCTTGTCCAGGGGCCTTTTTCCATCTGCTGTGCAGCCATGCTGGTCACTGTCCCTTCACTGCTTGTCATTTCCCCTAGACCAGGCTGAGCTGGCCACGGTATGGCAGAGCTGCAAGGCCTGACCAGGCCACCAACTGAACAATGTCCCAGGGCAAGGCAAAGTCATCCCCTCAGAAGGGGTTTGGAGTTGTGGTTTTCCTGGGCCCTCTGTTTCCAGCTAAGAGAGACCCAGAAGTGAGGTGGTGTGGGGGAGTATGTTTGCATGACTAAGGAAGAAAACAACTGAAGTGTCTTTAATTTTGAAAGAGGGTCATGTACAATGCAAGTTAATTTTCAAGGATTTTTTTAACAGTGTTTGGAAAGAGAAGTTCACTTCTCATGGGAGATTTCTCTACCACTAGGTGTTGAGCACACACACACAGATCTCTCAAGTACTGTACAGAAAGCCTGGAGGATGAGTTTGGTTGCTTCTCCATTTCCTTGTGTGCACATAGGCACATAGTGCCCATCAAGCCCCTAGACATCTATATGAGGCTGGCACATCCAACACAGAACTTGGGATAAACCTGGCCCATTCCAGAGAAGCCAGCCAAGGGAAGGCAGGGTATCCTGGTCATTTCAAAGAGCACCACTTGCCTACATTTGGATAGCTGAACCTAGGCAAGGAGACTGCACTTTTACAATGTTAAAGCTGAGTCAACACATCTGTTCTGGATCTTGAAAATTTGAATAATGGGCAGACTGGGATTGTTCTGAAAAGCATATTTATTTTTCTACATTAATTCCTACTTACTCTGTTTTCCTTTTTCCTTTGCAGTTCACCTCTTCCAAACACTGCATCACAAATGAAGACGGCTTTTCAAAGGAGCTTGTATTTCTGTAATCTCTGTGTGTCCTTCCCGGACAGCAACACCTAATTGGGTTTATTGTTAGAAACTTCCTTCTCTGAATGTGTGATCTAGCTCATTTCACAGGTAAGGCTCCTCCAGCAGGATTTATGGCTCTGGTCAGGCACACCATGTTCCCTCTGCGTTGCTGGAGGAGGGCAGCCCGTGCAGGAGCACAATGGCAGAGTGAGATCAGGGCACAGACTGGCCACTGGCTGGTGTTGGCTGCAGCACACCTGGTCTCCTTCCCCAGGTGGTCAATTTGCAGAGTAACACCATAGTCTTGCCAAAAATATAAATGCTACCAAAAAGTAAGGGTTAGAAATATACTTCTAGAAGTATTGCAGAACTGTAGAATAGTTTGGGTTGGAAGGGACCTTTAAAGGCCATAAAGTCCAACCCTCTGCAATGAGCAGGGACATCTTCAACTAGATCAGGTTGCTCAAAGCTACACCCAGCACTTCCAGGGATGGGGCATCTGCCACCTCTCTTGGCAACTTGTTGCAGTATTTCACCAATTCCATTGCAAAAAACTGCTTTATATCTAGTCTCTCAGTTTATAACCTTTCTCCCTTGTCTCATCATTACATGCCCTTGCAAGAAAACCTTCTCCAGCTCTCTTGCAGCCCCTTTAGGTACTGGAAGGTGCTATAAGGTCTTTCTGGACAGCAACCCCAGCTCTCTCAGCCTGTCTTCATAGAAGAGGTTCTCCAGCCCTCTGATCATCTTTGTGTCCTCCTCTGGACCTGCTCCAGGAGGTCCATGTTGTATCCTGAGTAATTCCTCCAAGTGTTGGCAGGGTCAGCCCTCACAACATCTCCACACACCCCTGTGTTCAGATGACTTCACCGTAGGTCAGTGTGTATGGGAGGAAGAATTCCAGCTGTCCTTTTGCTTTGCAGTGTTCATACCACTGAAAGGTTAATGGGGCCAAATACCTCCCTGATCCTCAAGTACATGGGGAAAACATGGGGAACAGAGCTAGTGCCTTTGAAATTTAGAGCGGTAGGAAGGCTAGTCAGCCACCAGCATCTGTTCTCAGTGTGGCCGGCCGCGTGAGACTTGCAGTGTCTCCTCCAGCCGTTCTGCAATGGTACATTTCTAAAGTGGGAGCAGCTACTTCATTTCCATGGGCCCAGATGTCACTGTCACTCCACACCATAACTTTCCAGGTTGCACTGCTATTTCCCAGCCTCAATTCCTACATTTGTCTCAGCATTTGCATGCTGGCATCCAAATTAATGCCCTTGTTCTTTTGAAGGCCCTGATCCCTCTCTCTTCCTTCTCTTCTTCCTTGCTCTAAGAGCAGAAGTCTGTCTACCCCTTACCACCAACCCTCAGTTGCTGATTACTGGTCAGATGGTGCTGCCACTCCATGTTCAATTATGGAAAATGGGTGTCAGGAGATTTTTTTCCCCTGAGGTCTGTCGAGGTCTGCATTGTCCTAGGAAACATGTTCACAATGCCATGTCCAACAGAAGGTCCAGCTAGTCCCTCCTCAGCCTCCCCACTCCACTTCAATGGCCTCCTGAACTGTGCCTATTCTTACTTGCTGGATGTCTTCTGCTTGCATTAATACTCTGGCCAGTTCAGATATTCAAGATCCTGCAATGTCGTCTGAATTACCTGTTGTCTTGTTAGCTGTATCTGCCTCTCTGCTTTTTTCTAGGATGTTTGACTTAACTTTCTAGATGATCAGATGTAATAGTCTGCGTGACATGGAGAAGTTCCAGTGACTTTTCCCACCTCACTTTTGTGATCTGGTATCTGCTGAGTTACACAATCTCCTCTGCTGGTAACATCCAGCTCATCACTCCCCCAAGGTAAAAATCTGCTTAGGGAGCTGCTCTCATCTCAGATGCACAAACCTCTTCTGGCACAAATGCAATGGGAAAGTCAGACAACAAAGTTTCCTGGAGCCAAATGGGTGTCATTCATTCCTGCCATGTCTTGCTGCTTTAAGCAATATAGCAAGATCAGAACAGAGAACTTAGGAGCAAGTTTAGAAGTTGTCTGAAACTGTTCCTACAGGCAAGCAAAGCTAATAATTGTGCATGGAAAAAATAGATACAAAACATTGAAATATTTTGCCTAAAATAAAAAAAAAATACTTCTCAACTTCCCCCTTCCAGCCCCATCCCTCACTTTTAAATATGTTTGTGGTTTGCTCAGCTGTTGGAGCTGTGCACATGGGGTATCCAAAGCAAACATTCAAGACACCCATGCTTTCTGCTGCAGCCCCCTGATGCAAAAGGAGCCTAGGTGCATGGCCCTTTACCATGCACAGTCCAGATGCATGAAAAAAATTGACCTTTTCTTTACACTGCTGTTTTCTTTCTACCCTGAAATCCTTTCCAGCCTTTAGTCACTTGGGGCCACACCACTTTGCTGGACTGAGTGAAGACTCCAGAATATGGTTCCTGATTTTAAAGAGTCTTGGTATTTGAGTTTGTTCTTTTTCTTTTCTGTGTATGTATTTGGTGCATGCATGTGAGCATGTATTGGTACCTCCATGGGGCAGGGAAAGAAGAAAATATGCAGTGCCCAGTGAATTTCTGTAAGGTAATGGTTTAATGTCCTGGCTCAGCTGTTCTTTTGACCAAGCTCTACTGACCAGCTGTTCAAAGCCATTTAGACACTGGGCATCTCGACATTGGGCATCTCAGCATTTGTCTGAGGCTGACTGAGGACTGGGAAAGACCTGTAGAGACTTATCTCTCCATGGTTATTATTTGCAAAGATACTGGCTTTTGCTGCTGATATAACTTACCTCTCTGTGCCTAAACAATTTTTATCTTTTTGAGAATTTCTACTATTCCTCTTTGTGCCCTTTACAAGAGTCCCCTTTCTGCTCTCTGATTTAGCCTCCTCCTGTTAAGTCTTTAGGCAGAAGAAATTTGACTGCTTTAAACCGTGGGAAAGACAGACCAGGTTTAATCTCCTGCACTGTCATTACACTACAGTAATGCAAAAGTGCATACAGATATTCCTAGTAAAATACATTCACTTTCAGGCTTATTTTTGACATATTTAAGTGTAGCATCTCAATGTTTTACCCAGTAAAACTCTGTGTTAATATTCTGTTAAAAGTACTTTGAAAGTTTCATTATGTATCTGAACATTTCTGAGTGAAATATATCAACCTCAACTATATCAAACCTTTAATTTTTACAGGAAACTTACCTGCATACTCTGACTTGTTCGCTTACAACGATAGTTAATTTTTCTCTTTCTGTCTCAGCCATTTAAGTCCCAGAAAATCCATTACAGAAACTTCTTCGTTTCACAAGGACACATTTTTCATTGTTATTTTCCCCGAGCTATGAAGAGGTACTGGGAGCTTGGAAGAAATGTCCATTGGTTACCTGAAATCTAGTTTTCCACAGCTCTGTTTCCCAACCTCCTTTTTGCAGATGAAGAGAAAATATCAGTGCAGAAAGACCTCTTCTTCCACAGTGGTCAGATCAGTGTTCCTCCATTAACCAGGCAAAAGGTAATGGTCTATTAGCTACCTGGATGGCATACATGGCCCAGATAGAAAGGTTTCAGAGGCTGCAGGGTTGAGTATTTCAGGGCTTTATCTCTTATGTTTGCCTGTCCAGTTCTGATTTGAGTCCTGTGCAGATTCTGGGAGAACAGGACATGTGAAAGTGGGATTCACCAAAGACAAAAGGGAGCAATCACCTAAGTTAGCCTGCAGAAAATGGCAAGGAGAGTAGTAGGGGCCTGCAAAGAGATATAGACACTTATCTGTAGTAGTACCTGCTCACACCTGGAATTTGTAACCACAAACTCTTTCCTGGACATTGTGCCCAAGCTACTCTTTTGGCAGGAAACACAACTGAGAGATGCTCGTCTGCCTTTGCATGCTGTAGCTCAGTGTTTGCAGAACACTTCTGGAAAGTGAAAACTGAAGAGCAAATCCCTCTGTTTCCTAGAGAGGAGCACCTTAAGATGACCCCTCACTGTGCAAGAGCCTTGTGAGTATTTGCTACACCATGGAGAACTGCTGCAGTAGGGAAGAGACACTGTGCCTTATATAAAAACATCCCTCAAACCAGCAGGGAAGGCATTTGAACTGGGCTCTGGCATATTTGAGACAATGCTTTGGCTGGTGGGCATCTCTTCTTCTTCTTTCAATGTTGCCAGAAACTGTGTTCCAGAGCTTGCTGGCTTGGAGGATACCTGAATAGAGTTTTTCATGACTCATCTCTGCTAAGTAATCTCCCACATGAAAAAGGCCTTTTAACCCCAGGGTTTCATGTGTTGCTCCAGTGCTGAAATCTGACTAGTCCATCTTTGCTAATAGGTCTTCTCTATCTGCTGTAGACTTATGTGCTACTCCATTAGCCTGTGTTACTTCTGCTCTCTCTTTCTCTCAGCTTCGGTCATGCCAAGATCATTCCTCTGATTTCCCAAGGTTGGTTTTGTAAAAAAGAAAAATCTTTTACAGAGATGAGTTCATAACAAGTGGATCATCATCCTTCCGGCTATCTTCCTTCCTCATCAGTGGGATTCCCAAAGGGTCCACCACTCAGGAGTGACAACGCATTTAAAGCCCTTTGATTGTTAGCTCACTGTCATGCTCCTATGCTGACTCCCTGCCTGCACAGCTCATGGGGCCATGGGAATTCCTCAGTGACCAGGCAGGGAAGGCTGATGGGTTTAGTTTGCTGTGTGTGTATTTTACACTGTCTGTGTCTATCAGGTGGCAAGAAGCACCCAGTAAGCCAGAAGAAAAGTGCACAAATGAACAAAAACCCAGCAAAACGTAACATTTGAGTTAATCAGGAGCCACCCTCAGTGACTGAGGATTATAGAAATACCTGCAATGCCTCAAATAAATCTTCATTACATCTCAAGCCAGTGTCTTCCAGGGCAAGCGCTAATGTAAGATAAAACTAATGGTTAAGGTATTGGCAAGAAAATTCAGTCCTGCTCAGGACTCCTCCGCTGAGATGGCAAGAGCTCTTAACATTGGGACCTCAACCAATACAGACCTGGAGTCAGTCTTTTCCCAGTGTCGATCAGTGAATACACAACATTACAGTGATGGTGTCCCTCTGTCACTCCATGGGGATGGCTTATAATGCTGACACGAATCTCTACTATTGGCTAGACTGGGATGGGACCCCTTGGCAGGGGTGAGAGTGGCAGGGGGGCAAGGGACTTCTCTGCCCCATGGCCAGCTCCAGGATGCTGCTATCACTGTGGCAGCCACGGGCTCCTGCATGCTGCTCACAGACCCAACACATGACATGGGATTAGGGGCTGCTTGTGACTCCATGCCTTGACTTTGCATCTGGAAGGGGATCTCATGGTTCTCCAATTGTCACTTTTTCATAAACAAAAACCTTCATTTGGTTCCTTTATCATTTCTTGAAAGGGCACAGTGGTGTCCGTCCTACTTGTGGCTGTCAGCCAGCACCCTGATCTGTGCAGGAGATCTGCCTTGAACAACACGTGAGTGAGTGCTGCTAATATATGCATTGCTGGTCCCCACAGGCACCAGCAGATGTTATAATTACTTATCTTTGGGAGATTGAGTTGCACATGGTGTTCTTCTCCAAAGACCAGAGCACTTTCCTATTGCACAGTAGGTCTGCTTGGGTAAAGAGGAGGGACACTGCCCAGGGCTGCTCTTAGACCTGGACACAGAGAAGGGCTGAAGACTCTTTTTTGCATTGAAACCTCAGTAACATCCAACTGAGCTGTTTGCTGTGGGCTTGCCAGGCACTATCACAGCAGGGAGAGCTGTGACTCACATGGGATTGGATGTTCAGAGCATTGCATGCACTCAGCTTCCCGGAGACCAGGGACTGGTCTGCAGCAAGTGTTGTGGCTGCTCCCTGTGTACAAGGGTCTTCACCTTTCTCTTTGCTCATGCTGCAGACCAACCTCAGGTCAGCTCTGGGACCAGTGTCCGCTGATCTCTCTGGATGGAGCTGCCAAATCTTGTGTGTTTGCAAAACCCTTCCCACCCTGGAGGCTCTCAAAGTATTGATGGGAGAGCATTTTAATTCCTGCTTAAAAGAAGCCAAAGCCTGAAACCCTGAAGGAGGTTTCATGCAGATCTTACTCCACTATCATACTTCCAAGAGTGAAAGCTATGCTCCTTGAAGCCCATGCACCCCTCTCCCACTGGGATAGGGACCGGCCATGGCAGTGGGATTTTTACCCCTCTTTGCTCACAGAGGAGAGCACAGAGATCAAGCTCTGAGGAGGCAGAGAAGAAATGATCCTGCTGCCTGCTGGGATTTAAACCTGGTCCTCAGTAAGGCAGGAGCCTTTCAGCAGGGCTGCTGCCTTTTATTTCATATGTGCTGTACTTTTATGAAGGGAAAGCATGAGAGTGACTCACCTGCTGCCAGAGGGAGGGACAGCCACACCACTGGGGCACATGGACACACCATCAGCTGCAGCCACTGCTCACCACTTGCCATACAATTTGGGACAAGTTCTCATTTTGAAGTTAACAGGGGCTGTGATTGTTCACAGCATTGCCTCTGGTCACAAGCCAGTCGGGAAGGCTTGCAGGGAGGACTCTTCTCCTTGGATGGCCTGACACTGCTGGGCAGGCTGCACTGTTTTCCAGAGAACAGGGACAAAACTCAAACATGTGATGGTGTTGGACTGATCTCCCTAGGAAAATACTCTGCTTATGAACAAAAAGATGATCTCAAACATAAAAGTGGGTCACATAACTGAAATATATGTATGGATGGTGGATGGATACGTTGGGGAGAGGGAAGGTGACTCCCGTACCCTCAGAGATAATGGTATTCCCTAAGAAATATCCCCCTGCCGCTCCATGGAAAGAGAGGGTGTGTTAGCACTGAACTGTGCCTTGCAGAGATTCTGAGCATTCAGGCGGAGACTCTGTGACTGTGCCGGAACAGAGCCCTGCTCAGCAGCCAGTGAGGGTCTGCTGGCCACCTGCCCTCTGCCCTTCTTCCTGTTTCCACTTTCTTTTAGTGGCCCATTAAGCACATTGGTTTCTCCACACTGCCTGTCAGTCACTGGCATTGCCACAGGGGTGTCACCACCCATTACAGGGTGTACTTAAACATTTGTCCCTCAATGGACCAGTGTCCTTTTCAGGATTGTGAGGAAACACCTACACCCAGCTGGGATCCACCATCCAGAACCCTTTCCTGATGGCAGGTGTAGACACACCACCTTTCCCAGACCTCACCAGAGTTTCTACTTTCCTTTCCAAATTAATTTCTCCTTTCCAGTGATAACACAGAGACTGAAGCTTTGGTGCAAGAACTGGGGGAGCCAGATTTGCTGAGTGAAGTGATTGAAATACATGCTTGCTCACCAGTTAGTCCAGTGGGGGCTGGTGGGAATTCCCATCACTATTCCTGAAAACGGGTCTGCTATGCAGCAAGGAACTCAGACTCTGATCAGATAGAGAGGGCACCACTGCAAATATGACTGTGATCTAGTGGTCAAGGTAAGTAGGTGGCTGCCAAACCTTGTTGTGCATTTTGCATTAAATATTTAGTACATAAAAAAAGGAAATTGTTTTCTGGAGCAGAGTGCCCCTTCTCTTTGGTGAGTGGCTTGACTGCTAAACCATCAAAGTCATCATTTTTCCCTTGCTGCATACACTGAGATTTCCTTGCTTTCTGCAATCTGAAGGAAGAAGATTGTCTTGTCAGAGGTAACTTGTGAAATATTTCACTGGGGAATACCAGAATAGTTTTATCCAAACACTGCTTTTTGGTGAGCTAATGGGATTTTTGCAGGTTTTTGAGTTACTTCATGATGCAAGACTACCCTAAGACAAATGGAGTAAAATGGTCTTTCTTCTAAACTGCCCCACCCTATGAAAAATAAAGGTGTTAATATGGCTGGTTTCCACTCAGCTTGTCTATGTGGTTTTGGTGTGAATTCTGAGCAACTAAAACCACAAGGAGATCGCACAGCTTGATGGGAAAGATGGGTGCCTCCAGCTGCAGCACAGGACAGTATTTAACAGCAACTCTAATTATCCAAAGGGGTTGCTGAGAGAGGCTGCTGTGGCTTCTCTACTGCATTAAGCCCTTAAACGAAGGTTGAAGTCTGAAGATTGCCTAGCATTTATTAGAGGGTAAGAATCAGCATATGGGTATGAAGACAAGGAGACAGAGGGTGCAGGGCTGGGAACCACTCCGGGGGCAGGAAGGTACATAAGAGGAGGAACCACAGGGATGAAGTCGTAGCTCAAGGAGGGAAGTGTACAGCCAACAGGCAGGGTTAGGGATGGGCTGTTACAGAGAACACTGCACTGGAAAATAACATAATTGGGTCTTTCTGTTTTAAAGAAAAATACAGTGTCCTCTGTGTAAGTCCATGCTGGTACGCCCTTGTCTGACCCTGCTCTGAACCTGGGTGTGTGATCAGACATTATCTGGTGGGGGCCTTGTAGAGGTCTGTTGTAAATACTGTTTGCCCGAGATATTCCTACCAGAGGAAGAAGAGTTGTGCCAGGACCAGAAGTGGGGGACAAAGCCCTGTTGCAAGAGAGGAGTGGAGGGAATGAAGGCAGAACTGTGGCTGCTCAGCTTCCACACCTCAGGGCCACCCATGCAGCACAAACGCACCTTCCCTGTGTGCACCCCAGTGCTGCTGTTTTATCTGTAATTCGTTTTGCATGATTAGCTTGACATGATGTAACCCCTGTCCTTATGACTCAGCAAGCCAAATATAAGCATCAAATGACTACAGAGTCATCTGATTTACAGGAGTATCGCTTATAACAGCTCATTACCGAGCCAGCAAAATATCCACAAGCCAGTGGAGAGCAGATCGGAGAGCTTATGAAATCAGATTTTGGGAAGACTTTCCTAGTCAGGCCTGCAAAACCACCTAACTTGCAGCTGATAAGCAAAGTCATCCTGCTTTACCTTTTAGGTTTTACCTTCTCACTTCAGCTTGGCTCAGGAAGCCAAGCTGTACCAACCAAAGCCACCTAAGGAATGGTCTAATGAGGCTGTTTAAAAACAAGTGGAAAAGAAATCTGGCTGAGAGCTAGGTGATGGAAGTAAAATTTTCTACCAACACAGTGTGAGACCAAAGGAAACTCTAGGACCTGCACCTCTGCTGATGGGACAATTTGCATGCAGCATCTCTGCAGCATGTCCTTTCACAAGTCAGTTGGTGGTCACAAACTCCAGTTGGCTGTGAAGTATATTGTCCACACACAAACTCTCTGTATTTATTTTATTACTCAAAGGGAGCCAGATCACCAAAGGTTTTTATTCAATCATCCCACTGTGCTTTACAGATCACTCCTAAAAATGCTAGATAGGGTTAGTGACTTGGGTGGGTAGTTCAGGCAAAGATGTTTTCTGAATTACTATGGCTAGAACTAGAGCCCTAGGATATTCCAGATGCTAAGTTTGTGTTATTTGACTGTAAAGTATCAGTTTGACTTCATCTGCCTTTAATCAAAGTTAATAAAGGAAACAGACATTTGGAAGTGTAATTCCACTGGCATTCAGCCCTTGCCTAATCTGATCCCCACTGTCACATTCATTTCTCTTTCTGGGCTTGTGCAGGTCTGCCTGTGTCCTGAAAACAGGAATTTAGAGGGATGAGACTGCAGCTGCTCTCAGAGAGCTTGTACTTATGGGTACAGAAGACACATGCCCAAAGCCCTTCTCCATGGTACAGAGCAAACACCTCTCTAGCAGAGTGGTTCCCCAACCTCCAGGCTATAGGATACTTGGGATAAAGGTTTTCCAGGAGCAGAGATGGGAACCTAGGTCTCCTCACAGCTAGATGGCTGCAACTCCAGTCACTTGCAGTCAAAGAGGAAACAAAAGGGGTTTATTCCAGATCTCTGGGCTATGCCCAGTCTGTTACTGCTTCATCCTTGTAATAGCCATGCTCCCTACCTGCACATCTCTTTCTAGTCAACAGCAGATTGCCATAATGTAGGAAACTCAAGTAAGGGATTCAGTTTTTAGGGAAAATCCAGAATGTTTTGGTATATGGTAATCCATGGATATTGTTCATTCTCCCTCACTCTTTTTATGCAAAACTGTCATGGGAGACATGTGACAGTCAGAACCTCTTGGCTTTGCTCATGTATGACTGTTGTTTGTATTTAAAAAAATAACCCTGAAAGTGCTTTGCCCAGTTCACATGATTTATTGCTTCAGGATGAGATTTTCTGTAAGTCTGTGGAATCCTCCAGGATCAAAGCAGCCTAGCAAAGGTAAGGTGCTGTTATCATTACATCTTCAGTCACCTTATTTTCCCCATGGGGAGAGGTAAATGTGCATGCAGTTTGTGTCTGGAGGCAGTATATTCTACAGAAATGCCACTTATTACTGCATTGCTTTTCATCTGCAGAGGGGAAAAGTGATGTGAAAATGCCTGGAGGAGCAGAAATGTGGCAATATGAATCTCATTTTACCATGCCTAAAAGAACCTCATGCAGACAAGGGGTTGATAAAAGAGAGTCAACACTGAATAAAAATTCCCTATTAAAGCCCCATCGAAAGCAGCATTTCCACAGTGAGATGCACTGGCTCTCCCTGCCTGTGCTAGTGTGTGCTTGCTTGGCTCTTTTATAATCTGTCTGTACATCTCCCATCCTGAAGCCACTGATTTCCTTTCAGGTACCACTTCCAAGATTTGGATGGCCAAAAGCACTGGGTGTGGTGCTGGGTAACTGGGAAGAAGTGCTGCAAAGTCATTGCTATAAGGCATGGCACTGTAACTTCCCAGTCCCAAGAGAAAGAGTTTTTAGCCATCGAGTGATGGCAATTCATAGTGGGTTGCCATCACTGTAAATGGAAACATCCCTGGGTTAGCCCTGAACCCGATGGAAGCTGAAAGTGCTCAACAGCTCTGCCCCTGCTTGAGGCAATCTGAGGACAGAAGTCTCATTTTCAGTGCTGGGTTTGAAAATCAGCATACAGGTGGAAGGAGAGCATTAGTTGATGCTGTGGGGGCCAAAGTTTTAGGGAGTGCTGGAAGACTCCAATTTATGAGGGTTGTCTGCACCCCACAGGCTGGGGCACAGCCCTGGTTTACACCAACCATCACAGCCCTTGTGCAGGGGCAGGTTTTTAAGACCATCCCCGGCTGAGCAAGGGGCTCATCCCAGGGTGGACAGCCTGGGATTTGGCAGCCCTCCATTTGTACCATCCACTGATGACACTGTGTATCAGTTGTTTTACTTACTCCTTGCACTGCTGAAGCCTGTGGGCAAGTCCTCAGGCAGGGATATGGTGTTGCAGGTTTACTGTCACCCTTTCTGTCCTGGGGTTTGTCCCTGCAGCACACTGCAATTTATTTGCTTTGCTTTTTCCATCTCATTGTGTTTGAGGGGGTAAAGCATAAACACCTTTTGCAAAACTGGACTCTACATCTATCCCCTCAGATCATGTGGATCTTCACTCTCCACCTCCTTTCTCTCATCACAGAGCCTTATCAGCAGCGAGGCAGACTGATAAACCAGGGCTATGCCATTGGGGGCTGTGTTACGTGAGTCTTGGCCTCACACACACAAACACACGTGTGGGCACACACATTCGTGCCAAGCAGGAGGCAGCAGTGAAGCTGCCAGTGAGCTGGAAGGGACCTGCAGGCCTCTAAGTGAAGAGCTGGGCTTTTAGGAACCCCTTTGCATTCAGCCTCTTCCTTCTTCAGATAACAGCATGTTTCTAACATCTAATCTTCCCCTCAGCAAATTCATGTCACCTGCTCTGACTGAATTATTTCTGATTTTACCCAGTGTAAACTTCTGCTGGGCCATTTATAACTGCCCTGTCACAGGGTGCCATATATCCTGCTGCCAGAGTGAGCACTCCTGATTTATTGGGAATGACTCCGCTAAGAAATAACTTATTTTCATTCAGGGGGAAAAAAAGTTATACTTTTTCTTTATCCTCTCCAATTTTATCACAGCATCATCAAAAGTAAGGGCTGAAAGGGATTTCTGAAAGTCATCCAGCCATGGAGCAGAGCCAGGACAGATTGAGCATCTAAACCCCTTTGGACTCTACTTGGCCCCAGTGTAAGGGCACAGCCACACAGTCACAACACTGCAGTGCAAAAATTGCTCTGTAGTAGGCAACTGGCAGAGCTTGTCTCACCTTTTGTTTCAGGAGCTCCAGAGCAGACCTCCATTTGTACCAGTGAAGGTTGTATTTTACCATCTTCTGAAAGCAAACATGTGTCTGTCAAATACACTCCTGAAGGGGAGGTTTTTGCTGGAAACGCTTGTTGTCCTGAGACAACACAAAAGCAGCACCCACATCTGCACATGCAGAGTCCTGGTGGTCACAGGGGTGTGGTAGCAGCAGGCACAGTGGTGTTTGCCCAGCAGTGGTTGCTGGATGAGCAGGTGTGGCAGGAGGGAGGTCTCACTGGACGGAGGGGTGCTCCCAACCCTTCATCTCAAACATCCCAGCAGGACCACTATCTTTTCAGTAGTAGACATACTGCCACAGGGTTGTACCACCAGAGGTGTACTCAGCAAGTCAGTTGGGCATCCAGGAAATGTGCTGTGAGCAGCCTGGTGGTGATTCCCACCATGAGGGCCTGTATGGAGAGATTGGTGCCCATGGTACCACTGCTTCCCATGCCAAAACATAAATCTGCTTTTTCCCACAGGAGGATGAAGGTGTTTAAAACAGGTACTGTGCTTCTGGTCAGGTGTGTGCATCTTTACAACACCAGGTTTCCAAGCAGATGTATTTTGTGGTTTCTAAAACAGCTGGGTGGGAAGCTGTGGGTTGCCAGCGATACTGCTGCATGAATTCCTCTTTCAGATGTTTATTTATTTTGCCAGTGTCTTTACTGTGTCCTTGCTATGGGTGTAGCTTTAGTGCCAATAAAAATTTCAGCAAGGGCACTGATCCTATGATAAACTGCAAGAATAGTGGGTGTTTTTCAACTGGTACTTGAACTTAAAACCTAATCCTGATTTACAGCCTTGTTGAGCTCCTTTGCTAGCTCTGTGTCTTTCCTTCTTCCTTGGGAGGACCTGGTCTATGAGTCAGTAAGTGCTGTGTGCTGGGAGTGGTGACACGGCTCTGCTGTGGTGGCAGCCGGTGGCACATCCAGATGACGCATGTTCTGGTGATCCCAGGAATCTTTCCCTGGAGTTTGTCCAGGGACAAGTCCTTTCTGAGCAGGGATTCACTCTTTTCCAAAGTTATGTCTTGCAAAAAGTGGAGTCATAGGGAACATGGACATGGGACAAAGTTAAGGAGGGACAGTTGTTTGAGTCTGTTTGCTCTTCATTTAGTCCATGAAAACGAACATTTGGCCTCAAGTGAGAGGCATTGTTTCTCTCCCTCACTTCTGCGGTTTCAGGATCAAGAACATTTCTTTATCTGCAATTTAATATCTACACAGAGTGCTCAGATCACACCAGTCATTGCATTTAGTAACATGCTGCTGAGAGAAGGCTTTGCAGTCTGAAGCACATTTAGCACAGTGTATAAATGTGGGGAGGGGGAGAAAATCCCTAAAGACAGCACTTGTGTAACTACGTACATAAAAATTTAAGCCACTTCAATAAAGTACACAAAATAGTTTGCAGTCTGTCTTCAACCCTAGCTGCTCTGTTGTGATTTCTAAATAGAATATGATTAATGTTAAAAATAATCCAATAGATGAATTCTGTCTTTTGGATTGTTTTTACCAGGTCAAAGGCCATTATTGCAGTAATTGAATAATCCCACAGACCTTTGCTCCAGACATTCACTATGGAAACTAAGCAATGGGGACGGGCTATTCTATTTTTCAGTCATCCAGACAGCATTCTAATGGAAAGAAAAGTCTGATGCAGTTAAAAGCCCCTTTAAAAGCAGATTATGGGGAAAAAAATAGATGCTCAAATGAGATGTAGGCTGGTGATTCACTTCAAAATACTGTAAATGTTAAAGACACTGATAATCATTTTGGCAAGAATGCAGAGACATATAAATGCTTTTTTCCACTATGTTCTCTAGATTGAGAGACAAGGAGGTGGGCTGTTTTCTTTCCACAAGACCAGGGACAAGCATGATTTTTAAAGTAGAAACCAGGGTATTGTTCTGAGAGTGTTTTGAGACTCTCAGATGAAAAATACTCTGATAGAAGTTTTGTCATATTTAGACAACAGTGTTTAATAATTATAGGATAGAATTATCCAATGACTCCAGCTGGGATTGTGACAGTGTGCCAAGTATTATATACACATTGTGCAGTGAGGTGTAAACACACCAGGGACACCTCAACTCTGAGTAGACTTGTAACTGATCAGTGTTTATTTCACCTGTTTATACGTCCTTGCAAATCCATTGACTCCAGTTGAGATGCTCTTGACTTACCTCAACTTTGGATGGAGATGAATCATAGGCAAATTTTGTAATTCTTATTTTGTCTGAGAAAGGGGCTTCAAAAAGGTAACTTATTTGTCTGAAGTCACAGGAGTAATCAATGGAAGAGGTGGCATTGATTCTAGATACAGTGTCCTAGACGTGTAAGACTTTTTTTCCTCCTCTAAGAAATGTGCTAAGATCATTTCAAGATAAGTGAGAGGCAAAAACACCCAGGTATTGTTTGGTGGTGAGCCTCCAACACTTCTCCATCCACTTGGAGTTTTCACTCCAGTGTTCTGGCAGGTTCACATCCTCTGTGGTCCTTTCATAACCAAGAAAGACTGCAGATCCTGAGAGATCCAGGGAAAGCAACCGCAAACTGAAATGCAGACATGAGGCATAATCCAAACCTTTGACCATGCAGGGCTGCCACTGTAGCACTTATCAGGCTGGTGACTGAGCCAGCCAGGTTCAGTTGCTAAAAACATAATTGAATTTGGTTGCAGAATTTAACCTTTAGAACTCCAGCAGCTGCTCTCCAGGTCCTTTGAGAGACTAAGCAGTCAGCATTTAAGAGTCCAGATTTGAAACACTGCAGATTATTTTTTTCATGTGTCTTCAATAACCTAAAAAAAGGTAAAGGTCTGCTGAATAGGTGCAGCTGCATTACCAGGAGAGAACCATTTAAGATCTGGCACAGGGAAAAGCATAAGTTTAAAAGACAAGCCTATCAGTCTTTAATGACATTATATGGGGACTGAGTGGTCATCTCATCACTGAGCAATCCTTAATACAACATGCCCTGAATCTATAATTAAAGCAGCTTCCACCTTTATCTCACATGCTAAATCTTGATTTTTTTCCTAGTTCTTGCAAAGCCTCACTCCATTTTAAAGGTACACCTGATATATTCTTGAGCCTTGAAAGGACCCATCTTGAGTAGCCTGGTGGCAGTGTGAAGGGCTCACTTGGAGGTGAGAATAAGAAACTCAGATCTAAAGTGATGTTTCCTACTGACTGGGTTTCAGCTAAATAAACCAGGTTCCAACAGAATGAAGTACCTTTATCAACTGTTGTTACCCACCATCTCTTGCTGCAGTGTGGCTGCTGCCTGCTCATACTCTTTCCCAATGGAGAAATTCATCTTTGCTCTTTCTTCAAAAACTCATCTCTCAACACTGAGGCCCTTCAGATCTCTCAGGAGCCTCCTTGCCTTCTCCCCTACTGAAGTCTCTCCCACCATAGTCATTGTAAAACTCTCCAACAGCACCTGTTGCTGGAAAAAGAGTCTCCAGGAAAAAATAATTGCCTACATTTCTAGAAATTCCAGCTTGGAAGCACTTACTTGGGATTAATGTCTGCCAAGACACCCCAGAGATAAGAGAAAGAAGGAACCTACTGTCCTAAAGGGCAAATTCTCACAGAGCAAAGGTAGCAGGAGTTGAGTTATGCCAGACCAAGCCCTCTGCCTCTTTCTTGGGCAACTGTGAAATTGTTCTAAATGGACACTAAAGACCATTACCAGATAATTTTCTTGTGGTCCAGGCCCTGACCAACAATTTAGCATTTTCTTCCAGTTCCCAACTGTATCCCGGGTTCCCTGAGTGACCTTTGCAAGTCACTCAGACTAAACTTCCTCTCAAATTCCCAGGTTCCTAATTTCCACTGAGTTAGGTCAGTATGAACTGACCCTGCAGTAGTCCAGCTCTGCCTCAAGGTGCAGCCTGTGCAGTCCTCCCTTTCTCCTGATGACTTCCTTGCTTATTTAGATATATTTGAACTGGGTGGCAGACACTGTCTTCAATGCAGCATCCAGCAAAGGCAAGTTCCAGCTTCAATTTGGGGGTCTAAAGCAGCTCTAATGACAACACAATTGTCATAAACTAAAGATGGTGACAAAGCTTTCATGTCTATGCAAGAAGTGCATGCACCACTTTATCTCCTTGCAGCAGATAAACTAAGTAATCCTTAGTTTTCCTCTAGATACTAAGCTTTAAGTGTGAGCCAAGCATAGTTTCCACAAAACAGTGATTTATCTAATCATGTAGCCATAGAGCAGAGCCATGTTGACAGCTGTCTCAGCACAAAGAGACAAACATGTCAAGAGTTTCTCCTAAAGTAATAGCAACGTTTGGGCTGTGACTGTGGGAACCACATTGTCTTCACTGAGAATTCAGGACAACTAGTGTGATTTCATAGCTTCTCTTGTATGTAAAGTCAGAGGCATTTGCAGGCAGGTGAGCTGAGGGCATCTTTCTAAATGTGCCAAGTGTTTTACAAATAACTACTGAGAGCTGCAGCCAAGTCCAGCTGAGCTCTCCCTGCCTGCTGTTGGAGAAGGCTTTATGTGCACTGTGGCTGCTGCCCAGATCCTTTAGGTGACATCCAATGGGTGAGAAGGGCTCAGCCCTGGGGTCTGGGTGGTCCATGGCACAAACTACAGACTTTTCACAACAAAGTAATACCACAGTAGGGTCTTCCTTCTCCTGTTCACTGTGCTCAATTTCTGCACAAATCCCAGGCTTGGAAGCCAGAGGAGCATCATGGCATGGTCTGGCTAGGGAGGGTAAAGAAGACCCACTGCTGAGGGGACATGTAGGTGGTGACTGTGGAAAGGGAATCCTGTGATCTATTAGTACTGAATGTGGCCCTCATCCTGCCCTTCACAGGCTTGCTGGGGAGCCCAGGGGGCTGAAGGGAAGCCACTCTCTCGAGGGAACTGCTGGGGATGAAGGGGAGAGTTGAAAGTTTTAAGCAAAGGTTGCATTTTGTTCCTATAACACATAAAGCCATCACAGCTAAATGCAAACAGACCCCAGAGCAGTATTTTTGCACCTCACTCTTAAATTAATGGGAATTAGACATTAGGCAGCTAAATACGCTTCTGGCTCTAACCCTAGTTTTGTAATGCGTCCAGTGCCCCATTAAGAAGTAAAACTCATTAAATGTCACAGAGCCTCTGAGACAAAGGTGACTGATATGTTGGTAAATTGGAAATGCAATTTGCTCCATCTTCAGCTACAGAACTGTGTCCTGCATCTGACATTGCTTCATTATACTAACGTTTTTCTTTTTCTTTTTTGGAGATCATGTTCCCAGAGAATTTGAGTCAGATATAAATCAATCTGTCTTACATGTCACTTTGTTTTTATCTTATTAGATTGAACTGGAAGTTAGTGTTTCAGGAAAGAGCTTTCAAATTAATACAAAGCTTGAATTAGTATTATGCTGCAAACCAGTGGGAAGGAGTAAAGTTCCCTCTGACTGGCAGCCAACAGCCACTTAAATTAAGGAAGAATCAAACTTTTTGCCAGTTTCACAAAATGTCAACACATCTGTCTGAATTATGAATTAGGGATGCTGAGTTTAAGTAGAAAAAAACCAGACAAAAAGTGGACAAAACCAGATCTGTCTCTCCAGTTTAGATGCAGAGGTCTGAACTCTTTTACTCCTACTTTTATGGGTTTGTCAAAACAGTGTTGAAAAGCATCTCTGCTTAAGTAACTTAAATGCTCAGTAGAATACTAACAATCCTGGAATCCCTCAGCAATTTTTCATTAATGTAGGCTTTCCTTCGTTGGTTTGCTTACACTAAAACTCCAGCTTGAAATGGCAGTGTTGCTCTATACTGAAAGAACTTGTGATCTTCTCCCTTACTGTGAACTGTTGTGTAAATTGTCTCAAGTAATGAAAAAGATACACTTTAATAGCAGTTTTAATTATAATGTATATACTAATTATATATATGTATATAATTTGATTATAATTTCATTATAATAGCCACTACCAGCCCTGTAGGTAACATATAGTATGAGTAGGCTTCAAAGCATTTCACAAAGGGAGTAAACATATAATTAGCACTGTTTTACAAATGGGGAAACTGAATCAAGAGCTGACATGGTCAGAAG
>JAOXXN010000065.1:56377080-56394768 GCA_026770055.1 Myrmophylax atrothorax
AAGAAGGCAAAAGGTTATCACCAGGCACTGCACCTCAGTCCTCTGGGCCCAGATCCATGCTCAAGCTCCACGGTTGGTTGGATGCTCTGGTGTCTTTCTGACAGCATAAGCTAAGCTTGGTATTTTGGAGCTATAACTTCTTTTTCCAAAGCCCCTTTACCCTGCTTCTCCCCTGCAAAATCCTAGACAATATCTGCCTCCAAAAAAAGATGTTAGGCAATACAAGTGGCCAAACTGTCTATCTTTGACAATCAGTCAAACAAGATGTTGTCAAGGAAGGCTTATACACCTTTAGTCACCTCTCTAGCTGTTAAAAAAATACCTCTGATGTGACTAACCCTATTTAGGCCTCTTGAGGCTTCACTTGTCCAAACCAATGTCCCACTTGCAAGCCCTTCTGCTGCTGGGCCACCTCCAGTAATCCTTCCTGGCTGTTTTGCTACAGCTGCTGCTTATCCCTTCAGACAGACACAGCAAGAGCTCACAGCATGTGTTGCCAGGTCATCATACCAAACAGATAAGCAGATCTGGATTGCTGCAAGAAATGTGTGGGTGAGGAATTAATCCTTGCTTAATTTGCTGCTAAGAACTCCCTAGCTGTAACATACTCCACAGCAAGCATTAGACTGCACAAAGTTTCAGAACTTAGGAAAACAGAAATACATACCTAAACCACAATGTGATCCAAAAGGTAAAAAAAAAGTGTATTTATAGAGAAAAGGAATCTGTAAAAGGGGGGATTGTGATGAATAAATAAGGATATAAAAAAGAAAGGGAAAAAAAAAGAAAAAAGAGGTAAAGAGCTTGACTGTGGCAGTCTTTTCCAACCTAATTGGTCCTGTGATTCTGTGACTCCTGACTTGTGGATTGTTGATGATGATTTCTGTCATCATACTGCTCACAAAAAAAAGACTGAAATATGATTTTTTTCCCCTTAATCTTAAAAAAAATCACCTCTCTGTACTAGTGCAATGACAGTGCATTCTCTGAAAGAAAGAAGAGAGAGACATAGTTCAAATAAATAGAAAAGGAATGGGAAAAGTATGGAGTAAAGATATGTCTGAATGAGTCATGCATATATACACTGTCAGGAGAGATGAAGTTACACAGGAAAGCTGGCATGTTTGTAAAATTTCCTGCCCAGATTGTGCCAACAGAACATATGGGCTTTTGAACCTGCAATAACCGGCATGTGTCCATGCCAGGGACTTTTGTCCATGAAATTGTCTCTTCTGCTGCTTTGAATGATCCTGCTGGTCCCAGTGCAGAGGGGAGGGTGGCTGCAGACACTCACACAGCAGCCAATATGTGAAATGTGACCTGGGACTTCAAAGTAATTTTTGTTATTCCAGGAGAGTGAGAATTGAGGAAAAGGCATTTCACATCATTTTATTTAAAGACCTACTGAAGTGTAGGTTTCCTAGATTTGAATCCTGGCTGCTGGATGACTTTAGACAAGACCCTTAACAGCCTCACCTTCCCCCTCATGAAAAAAAGACTGGGCATCTTTCATGGAGCACCACAAGACTCATTGATGAAAATTACGTATATGTTGTTATAAGCTTCCTTTAGCATTTCTGGGTACGTGCAATGGGTGGGTCATGTCCAGCAGACAACAGGCTCTGACCCAAGAGGAGCATATTTAAGTTATAAGTGTGGCAGCATGAATAGAATAGGAAATTATCACAACTACTTCATAGCCAAAGTGCCTGAAAGTGGGGGGATGAGTAAAGCATACTATGCAGTCAAGACCCTATGCAGTCAGGCCCCCTGTTACTTGACTCATAGCCCCACTCTGACTCTGCAGCTCCCTCAGCTTTTCCTGTGCTCCTGCCCAAGGGCACCTTTTTCTCACTAAAGGGGTCCAGACCTTCCTTCTCCCTGGAGATCTGCCGTTGCCTAATTGGGGTGAAAAGTTCAAAGTGGTTGGCTTGTACACTCACCTCATCAAGGGCACAGGAATCATGGAATGGTTTATGTTGGAAAAGACCTCTAGAAGAGAAATAGAGGGTGAAAGGCATGGGAGGAACACAGCACAAACCAGTCAGAGTGAGGAACAGCATGAGTCCATATTGATGATGTTTCATGAAGACTTACCAGCACGCCTTGGAGATGATGCTCCTGGTGGAGGGAACAGTATGGAAGATGACACAAAGGAAGGTCAAGGTGAAGGAGACAGGCAGTACACTTCGCCACATATGAGGCACTGTGGAATTGAAGAGAAAATAAGACCTAAAGGCAAGAGAAGAATTGAGAGTGAGGGTGAAGAACTATGACAGGACAAGAGCAAGAGGGTTCAAGGGTAAACAAAAGTGAAAACTTCCCTGGGATAACATTGGATAGTTAAGTAAGTCTCAACATTGCATCACATCACTACTGCCTTACTTTCACTGTAGCAGTTACTGACAAACTCCTCAAATTATTTAACACACAGAAATACACAAACGAGCAGCCTATAAAGACACACCATCTTGCAGCCCTGAGGCAACTCTCACTTGCAGGCAGCCCTGGGCTGATGGGCTGAGGAGCCTTTGGTCCAGTACCCCTGGTAGCTGTGCTGTCCCACTCCCATCATTGCTGTTACATGATGCTTCCGTCCCAGGCTCACTATTAAAAGCAATGAAGAGCTCCTGTTTTCCAGTGGCTTGAGGGCTGGTCAGGAAGTGCATCCAGGAGATGGGCTGTGCCCTGAGGAGAGGTCTGAGTCCCACAACACTGGATGAGGGAAGGTACAGGCACCCCTGGGATGCAGAGGGAGGCACAGAGCCCCATTGTGGACCCCTAGTTGCTTGGTGCTGAAAAAAGGAAGAAGAATGTAAAAAAAAAACCAAAATAGAGAGAGGCAATATTAATACCTAAGTTTTTGCTAAACTAGGTGCAACTTTCAGGGTCAGTACAAGCCAGAAACTCTTTGCTGTTGTCCAGCCCTTTTGCAGTTCTCTGCCCTCCCTAAGACCATTCAGTAAATCTCCAGAGGAAGACTTAACAGGTGTAAATACCTTAACTCCCTTGGCTTTGGGTGGAGATGGGGATATTGTTGATTTGAACCAGCTGAGGCTTTAGCTTGTCCAAGCCCAGAATGGTTTGACCTAAGAATAAAATGCCATTCCAAAGGGAAATGTGCTATACTGAACTGGAAGCTGATGCCCAGCCTAACAAGTGAATGCTGTCTTAAAAAAATTTGATTTGCTGCAGCAGTTATGTCACTTGTATTTGATATTCTTAATCTGTTCCTAAAATCTAGGTTCCAGGATGTCTCTGTGCTACTGCTAGCTAATGGGAAGCCTGCGTATCTCACTCAGATGCTATTCATTCCAAATGAACACACTCATTAGCTTTCTCTACTTACCCTCCTCATGTTCTCACATAAAAATGACTGAAAAAAAATTGTATTTCCTGGAACAGTCCTTGACAGCCTGTTTACCATCTTTAATTGATCACCCATCACGGACTGCTTCTCTGCCATAGCCACTCAATATTTCAGGGCCAGGCCAAGAACTGGCATTAAGTAGAGAAGATTTGCACAGTGTGTCTCCAAGACAAGAGGAGCCCTTTGAAAGGTTAAATGCTGAGGTCTGTAGCATTCCCCATCTTGGCTGGAGGCTGAAATGCTGTAGACAGGAGTGTGGGACACTGCAGAAGCCCTGAGAAGGCAGTGGGAATGCCTGCTCAGCGAGGCTTCAGGAACTGGAAGCCGGGGGAAATGGGAACAGTACTAGTCAGAAGGTGATTATAACAACTTAGGTTTTTCTTCCCACCCACCTAGAACTCCCCCAGAATTTTTTCAATCTCCAGTAAATCCGTGTTTCAACACAAAAATGAAATGGTTTTCTTAGTTTTCCCCTCCTTTTCTCCAAGTTCCATTATTGGCAGATAGGAGGATTCAGGGTGGAAAGGCAGAGAAGGAGGAACAGCCACAAAAAATCTAAATAAGTGAGAAATATGAGTGGTCTTGAAACACCAGGAATTGTTTTATTCTACATCAAAACTTAATAAAGTTTTTGCTTGCAAATTGAGAGTGCTGAATAAGTAAATAAATAGGCAGAGCTCTCGTGCTATTTGAAAACTAATCTCTTATTTTAAAAGTGCTGTTCACTGATGGTATTTCAGGTTCTTAATGTAATTTGCCATCCAGATTCCTATAGCACATAAGGTCCCTAGGGGTGTGTTGAGTCAAACTGAGGGAAATGGGATATGGGATATTTGGAAATACAACACGTTCCTTGCCTTGCACAGCTGGAGCATTACCTGTGGCTCCAGCCCCAGTTCGGACAGTGACCCTTCAGTGCCAGTGGCTGAGCAGCAGGATGGCCTGGCCCAGGGTGCATGTCCCAAAAACAAAGGGTCTGCGAATTGAACCTCCAGCCACAGGCAAAGATGAGTGCCTGGGTGATGCCTCCTTTGGCCTTGCAGTGCAAAGAGAGCCCTGGGAATTGTGCTGAATCAGTGCAGAGCCAGCATGTGATTGTTCTCAGCATGATATTTCATTAGAGTCATTTACTGTCATTAAAACAGGTTGGTGAGCAGCAGGAGTTTCCAATTTGTCCATTTCTGGGTAGGCTTGTAAAGTCCTTTGTTTCCATTGTCATTAATTATCCATGGCTCGCTGTGCGGGGGTGTTGTAAAAGCAAACCTTTGGAGGTGGGGACTTGCTCTGAGCTGCTCATGAAGAGGAGAATCAGGGCATTTGTGTGCAGTGAGATGTGAGTGAGCCAGGCGGGCTGTCAGGGTGATGCAGCACAGCACACAGCACTCTGAGAGAGGAGCAGGGAGCCCCGGGACATGCACTTCCTTTGGTCAGCGCTGTGCAGCCCACTCTCACCAGGAGATGCTCCCTAGGGAATAGCAGTGCTACATCCCAGGTAACACAGCTTCAAATCCTATAGCCTGCACAGCCTGTGGTCCTTCTGGGTCCCTGCGCAGCATCTGTCATGCATTCTGTGTCCCTGTTCACCATCCTCATGCAGGTCTTGCAGAGCTGATCTGGGCAGTGTCTGAGTATCTCGTGTTTCAGCTCTTCAGTAGTATATTGGGAGCTGTAGGATATACACATTGCACGTGAGTTTTGAGGTTAAATCCATCAAAGAGGATACTGCTCAAAGAGGCCATGTAAATCCCATCTATATTTTCTGAATTGTGTTTAATTTGATTCAGCCTTGCTTAAACATGATGCAGTTTTCAGAGAGAAGTTATTGTAATGTAAGATATTTCCTAGCAAGGACAAGCTCCGGCTGCTGGTCCTGTGTACCCTGGTCCTGAGGTGTGGTGTGATCTATCTGTACAAGTGAAATGAACATTTTTACTGTGGGTTTAACAGATCCCACCTGAAATCCCTATGAATCCATTGTAAAAGTGGAAGGGGGTATCCTTTAACCCCTGACTGAAGTTCCTTGCCATTTTCCTGCTTCCATGGTTGCTAATCAGTCCCTCACCTAGTAGTCGAAGACCCTTTTGCCAGAAATCCCAGATGCGTTCATCAACAATTCAAATTCCTCTTACACCACGAGTCAAGCATACAGCTGTCTGATCCAGCTTCTACTGGACTTAGACTTGGTTTTGCCCATGGTTTATCATGGAGAAGAGTTAGGCCACTCTGAGCATCAAACAAGTCACCCCAACACTGCCCCTTAATCGTTGCCCAACAAAGCAGATTAATGCCTGCCTCCCCCCCTCCCACATCCAGTCCATGCCTCCCCACATCAATAGCTCCTGAGCAGCTGACTTTAGCATAATGCAGTGATCCAAACATAAGCAGACACAGCGGGATTTACTGGAAGATGTCGTCTCTCACAATCCATTATTTATAACAGTGCTTTATGATTAAACCTGAAACCATTAGAATGGCTCAGGCTGGAACCAGGTCAGCTTACTGAGATGCACAGAGGCATGGCCATACCAGAAAAAACATGTTTTTCCATGCACTGTCTATGGGATATATAAGGAAAGGGTAAGCAAGCAAATATGATAACAGTCTAATGCCGAAAGGATTGATTCTGATCTTGTGGGAAGGTACCACAATTTGCGTGGGTAGTGCTGGGGCTGCTTGCTGGGGCCAGCTTGTCTGCACAGATCTGGCTGGAGGTGCAGCAGCATCCTGCTTCTCCCTGGCCTGGCCTGAATGCAGGTGCTCTCCATGGACGTGTACCAAATCCCCCATAAACCTCAGCCGTAGTGAGCTCTGCAGCCCTCCCTCCAGACAGCCAGCTACATATGGATGTGTGCAAAATCCTAGTGCTTAATCCTGCTGCTGCTGTTGAATCCATGAAGAATTCCTCTGAGGAACCCCCCTGTGAAGCTGTCAGTCATAGCTGGCAACTATAGCAAATATTTAGGAAGCACTACTTGGAATATCGAGAGTACCCAGGATGCATTTAAGTCCTGGCCAGTGCAATTCTGTGGTGGTTTGGATACAGCTGCCTCCATGAGGGAGCACCAGGAGAGCCCATGCTGCCCTGGGAGATGCTGCCTGAGTATGACGACAAAGTAAAACATCCCTCCTGGAGCGCCTCTGCTTGATCATCACCCTGCCGCCATCCACACTACAGATTGGTCTGTGTAACTGTGGGGGTCAGAAATCCTGGAGGACTGCTCTTCAGCAGCACATCAGCCTATGCTGACTGAGACCAGTTTGTCAAAGCTTTCTCCTCCTGGAGAGCTGTTCTTCCCATGCCAACACCAGCACAACTGTGCAGGTCAGTGACTTCACAAGCAAAAAAAATCCTCTTAGTGTAGCCTGATGGAAGCTTTCCCATCCCATCTAGCACAGGGTCTCAGCTTCCAGGTGGAGCAGAGCTCTCAGCCAGCATTTGCCTTATTTAGGGAAGAGCAGTGGAGGTCCCAGAGGAGGCTTAAAAATGAGCCTCTCCATCCATGGCTGTTCTTAACTCCAGTGAGCTGGAGGCATGGGATGCTTTATCCCACCCCACTGTGCTGCCTGCAGGAGCTTCCTCCAGCAGTGAGATGGAGATTTTGGGACCTCTCAGATGATCTGGAAGTGGTGTGAGGGTGCTGGAGGAGATGAGAGAAACTGCAGCTTTTCTCCCTCTCATGGTTCAACCCTGGCAGGCAATAACCGTACAAGGTACTATAGAGAAAATTAGCTCTACCTCCACCAAACTAAGTACACCCTCCAGCATGTAATCTTGGTGAATTAGGAAAGGCAGGAAAAGAGAATGGAAAGAAGGAATTAAGGAAAAGTCCTTTTCTACTTCTCTGAGAGAACACGGGCTGGCAGCTGTAGAGCAGAGTTATCTGACAGCTCTCTGCCATACCCTTGGCTCTTGCAGGGGAGCTTGTCTGCAGGGGCTGCTATGGCCCCACAACAGGCACAGCAGGAACAATTTTTCAGTGTCCTTCAAAAATGTTTGCAATTCTGCTCTCCAGAACCATCCTTCTGACATCCCTTACTGTGACCCTTTCCCCATTCAGGAGATGACCCTGAACTGCTCCATGTACAGATGGGGTCAAAGACCAGAAACTTCCAAACTCAGAAAACAGAAAAATTACTTTCTCCACCAAAGAAAGCAGAGGAGGAAAAACCCCAACACATAAAATCAACCAAACCCCTTGCTGGCACCAGTTTGCCAGGGCAGTGAATTAAGGGATCTCTATGGCAAGTAGAACATCTACATGGCATCTTTCTCCATTGCTGAAAACTGAGTTTTAAGTCCATCACAGATTTCAGCTTCCTAGCTCAAGGTGTGGAGGTGCAATTTTTATTTTTGCCATTTCTATTTCTATCCAGAGTAAACAGTACTTCAGTCATCCTTCCTTTTGTTGGATATGTCTTATTTTATGGGCCTTAACTCTGCTACAGCTTCACCAGGAATAGGATTGGGGTCAATATGCTGAGTTCCAGCACTGGACACAGTCTGCTCTTAGTTTTTGGAAAATGAGAGAGGTTCCTCTCCCTCTGCCCAAATCTACAGGCTAACAGTGCATAGAAAGTCTCAAAAAAACAGAGGCGGCTACAGAGCAAAAAATGCACTTTTGGGAACGGAAGAAATGATCTGAGCTCTGCTTCTAGGTCCCCTTTCTGTTCCCAGTCACCCTATTTCCCTCTGAGTTAAGCCAGACAAGATGTTTTCATGGATTTTTTTCAGACAATCTCCAGGTGCCCCATTCCTACTGCATCTGAACTCACTTAGTCCCTTTCCGGAAGCCACAGGGGAAATCCCACCCTTGCCCAAGCACCCAGTCCATCATGGAATGGAATATTTAAGTGCCACTGGCTGCAGTGCCAGGTACAGCTCTCCAGTGAGGATTTCATCACTGCCTTGCCAGCTCAGGTAAAAATCACCAGCAGGTTTTAGTTGTGATATGGTGACAGCTCCTGAGAGACCAGGATGGAGCTCTGGGGTCAGGGCTGTTGCCAGGCTGTGGTATAGGTCAATCTGTGACACAGGTCAATCTGTGACACTTCACCATTACAGCCCATGTTGTTTGGAGCAGGAGACCTGTTTTGGCACCACAGTTCCCTTCTGTACCCAATATTCCCCTTTGAAGAATCCCCACATTGTCATAGAAAAAGCTCAATGTTGGCATAGCTGGTGAAACACATCACACTTTATTTTCAGAGCCACTCAGTGGTAAACTCCTTCAGCTCACCTTTGCACTGGTGTAAGTTAGGAGTAGCAACACTGTGGTACAGTGCGATAAACTCATGATGAGTAACAGATTCCCTTGTATTTCCTTATCTTACTGCTGTGACCTTGCTGCTGAAAGGTAACCTCAATCCGTCACTTCTGCAGAATAAATTCCTTTACCAAGTTTCAGGCCTGGAGTCTGTCAGTCCCTGGCGATCAGGGTTAGGTGATTACTTTACATTACCTGACCTCTGACAGTACTTTAGGGGCTCATCTACAGCTACCACTATTAATAACTTTTTAATATTTTCATATTTTTATACTTTTCCTTTCATCTGCCTGGCTAAAATATTAATGAATGTGCAAAAAATAGTTTTGTTAAAGTAGTTGCCTCATAGGGGCACATACACAGTAGTTATAGTGGGCAGATTTTTTTTTAATGTCCATCAGATTCCTTTGGTATAACCTTATTTTACATTGGTCTTACAGGTCCAGTCCTATGTCTCATACTCACTTCAAATTGCATTCTCAAACTGCTTTGAAGGAGGAGTTTTACAGCTTGCTAACAGGTCATGAGTGCCAATAAGGCAAGGATTTGCTTATTCTAACAAAAAATCCTCACCCCGTGTTGGATAATTAGCTAATTTTATACAGCCCTAAACAATTTCTGTGTTGCTTGAGGTTTCTTCCATTCTTCTAGCAAACCCTCATGCCAAAGGATGCTCCAGTTACAACCAAACAGGATGTGTGGTTTCAATAGCATTTCCACACCTTAAATTTCCAACATCTTGTTTTATGTGACTTAAAGACAAGCAGAGGCAGACTTGGCAATAACAGAGCATCAATCAACTCCTTTGAATTCTGTACATTGGACTAATCTGACTAAAGATTTGTTACTGAACAAAACAAAGTCAAGGTGGATTTGTTTTAGTCAGCTGACACAGTTCTGCCCCATGTTCAGATGATTCACTGATTTGCCCCAATGAGCTCAGTTTTGCTGTGGTTAAACTACTGTAGCAAAATGGAGTGGGTACAAGAGCTGGTGCATTCAGAAGTAGGCAAGGGATGTCTCCCTACACATTTTGCCATCCTAAAATGAGACATCTGGGAATCTTTTTTGTCTTTCCAAGGGTACTTTTACCTTTGTGTCATAAAGTGATCATTCCTCTTCATAATGATCATTATTAGTTCAGGCTGAAAGTATTGGATTACATTTGAAGCCACTGATCTCATTGGATTCTTGGTATGAGGGGGACTAAATAGCAATAAATGGGAAGGACATGAGGAATGATTAAAGCAGGGGAATAAAGAGGGTTTTACAGTCACAAAGAAAAGGTGACTGCGGAACAACCAGGCAGCATTTGTCATGCATGAGGACTGAAGGGTGTCCAGTGAAAAGAGCAAGCAACACATTTATTTTAAAATAAACAAGGGGAAGTACTTGTTCACACAATGCATAACTGAATCATGACTCATTGCTGCAGGATGTTGTGCAGGCCAAAAGCCTACACAGGTTTAGACAAACTCAGGGAGAAGTCTATTGAGAGCTATTGAATAAGATAGTTCAGATGCTAAGATACTACTTATAGCTCACAGTCCTTAAAGCACTGGTTGCAGGGATCTAGGCTGGGATGACATAAGCAGGGAATAGGTAACTCTGTGCTTGCAGTCTTTCGTACTGCTTCCCTCAGTAATCTGCTTCTTGTCACTGTCAGAGAGAAGACCAGGTTAGATGGACTTTCTGGCTGAAAAGGCATTTGTATTTTGCAAGACAAGCCTATTTGTGAAACTAATTATGGTTGTATTGATGACTCGCCTATGGAGAAGATTGTCGTGAGGGAGCCTGCTGTGGGTGTGGGATGTGTACACACAGCTCTTTGATGGAATAAACCAATGGTCAGTTATGCATCCCAGTGTAGGAGTGCCATTACTCATCTGCTTTGCTTCCAGGCTGTGTGACACGTTTTTTGAGCAACATCACAACCGAGGAGTGCTGTTTCTGTCACATACTCAGGGTTTTGCTGTGATGGGGAAGGGCAGAGCATTCAGCCAAGGGCCAGGGTCCAGCTAGTTTTGCTGCTTCATGTTCTTTTAAGAAGGGAGTGAAGGGAGGAAGGGCTGTTTTGGCTCTTAAATATGTGATTTATAACAGACTAGGTAAATACAGGTTGATGCTCAGTGTTGTAGGGCACTCAGGGGACCCTTAGAAGAGTTTTGGATATCTTGGTTTTCCTCCAACATCTCTGCCTGGGCCTCTAAAACACAGAGGGGTTAAAGGGATTAGATCTCAAATGGGTATGAAGGTTCTTGCTCACATCCACTTCTCAGCCTTCCAGGAAGATCACTGCAAATTTCATTCTTGTGTCTATTTCATCTACTTAATCTAATCTACAAGTTCTTATAAAGCTTTTGTATCAGAAGTTGTCTCTGACTGCATGGGGAATGGGGAAAATTGCAGCCAGGCTTGAGAAACAGTGAGAATTACAAAACTGCTGCTTTTATTCTCCTAAAGGAAATTCATCCAAGTGTATTCAAGTTCCCACTGCAAATTATGAATATGTAACACTGGGAGATGGTGGCCACGTAAGTGCAGGGTTAATAATGTAACCACAAAGAGAGCAAGTTTCCAATATTGTACAAATCCAAACATCCCCGTGAGCAGATGGGCCTTCAGCTGTCAAAAATATTTTCTTTCTGAGTTTCAGATAGAAAGTGAGGTGGAGAGACTGGAATGGCAAGGAAGGTGTGAACAGGTAAAACTCAGGGGCCAAGGTTGAGAACCAAGTAAATACTCCAGAGAGGAGGCTTTTCCTCCACAGAAGTCCTTGCCATTGCAGTGATGATCTGTAGTAAAAGATGTTCTCCAGTCTCTTTGCCTTGGCTTATAAGAAGGAGATTAGCTCATCCATCCAGTTCAAAAAGCATTGAAAATTCATGGGTTTTCCTGTGTTTTGCTTTCTCCTGGCCTTAAATGAAGGAAAAGGATATGCCTGTGTTTTATTGGACTTGTTTCTTCTGTCAATTCTCCGAAAATATTGTAGAAATTGGACCTGGCCATGCTTCCCCCTAAAGCTCTGGAAAAGTTATTGGATCAGTCAGATAAAAGAAGCTGTACAAATTAGCTATCAGCTGCTAGATACTTGGCAGCATGGACAGTGCCAGTATCAATCAAGTTAACTGTTCAGTGTTTCACTTATTCTGATGGATTAAAAACTAGAATTGCTCAGATCATGAAGAAATGGACCAGAGCTCATCTTCTCCCTGCCTGTGTTGCTCTTTGCCCAAGGAGTCCTTGATAATATTTTGCTTCCAATTGCTGTGTTGTGGAATTACAGCTTATCTCCTGGTGCTATCTGAGAAGGTGATTTGTTACACATTATTTTGATGAGATGAAACAAATTACAGGAAATTGAGCTTGGATGGATGGGAACTCTGGCCGACACTGGGTGGCACTGAGTCTGTGCCGAATCCCTCAGGTTTTAATTAAGGGGCCTTTTCGCTTCTTGTTCAATTTCCCTGCTTTAAACCATATGGAATTAACTGTCCTTGGATGAGGGAGGAATGAAGTGAGAAACTCCATCAACATTGTGCTTTCCTTATCCTGCCAGAGCTGCCTCTTGGAAGGGATCACAGCTCTTGCTGTCAGTGGTCCCCCCTTCTCTAGGCATTATGTAGTTCTGCACTGGGTCCTGACCTTTAAGTCCCTAAGACAAGAAAATCATTAAAGAAAACCCTTGGGTCAACAATAAATAGAAGTTCTATATTTTCTTAGGCATTTAATACCTGAAAAAAGAAGCCCAATCTGTTAGTCCTGAACAGGAGACCCTTGCAGAAAACCTGGTCCTGGCAGAACCAGCCAGGGAGACTGAGCCTATCCTGCTCACACACTGCTGCTCCCACAGTGTCTCCCATACGTCTCCTGACAGTATGGCATCATAGCAAGGATTGGCCACTACCAGCCAGCTCAGAGCTGAAAGCCATTGGATGGGAGAGGATGTGGGAGAACTGATTTTGGGGAAAGTAGCATCCTTTTAGCTGTGTGCTCCCTCCTACTTTAGAAATCCTCCTTAACACATGAGTTGTACAACCTTCCTACCAGCAGCTCTGCAGAAAGCTCCTTATAAAACTTACACACTCACAGCTCCCAGCAGCTTGGTTTGAAGTGATCTTGTTAAAAGTGAAATCCCTTATTCCACAAACAAAAAGAGGTTTGAGTGAAAGACAAATTACTTAAGCCATTTGGGAAACACACGTCTTGCTATCTTGTTTCTCTAATAGATGCATTGCTTGGATGGGGAGGCACAAGCTGCTTCTATGCCTTCTTGCTGCCTCCAGAACCCGCTCATTCCAACACTCTGAGCACACAAAACCCATGGATAAGACTCAGTGTCTGGAGTGTTGTACACTGGGGTGCAAGAACTGTGCAATGACACCCTCTCCAGGCACCTTTCCTTGCAGCCAGCTGTCCTGTGGCAGCTCTGCTCTGTGGGATGTGCACGATGCATTATCCCATGAAGTCTTTAGCTTTGTTTCCCTAGGCTACAGCAGGATCCCTTTAGACTAGGTCTGTGTGACTGTTCTTTCTTAATAGGACCCTCGACACACACACTGTATTTCTTATATTACTTTTTTCTGCAGGTTCAAATATAATTTGTTCTGTCCCAAAATGCAATCTTTTACCAATTTGAACTGACCTAGTTGTTTATCCAATTATATAATTTTTTGACTGCAAAAAACTTTAATGATTTCCAGAGATTTTTATTTTTAAGTAGATTTTTTAAGTTTAAGTAGGTTTGAAGTGTTAGAATTTAACTGAGCTTTAAAAATAAAATAAAATAAAAACCCTTATGCCTTGGAAGATGTTAACTTTGGCTCCTAAAATGTTTTAGCCATAATACTAAACACATGCTGTTATAACTCAGGAAAACAGAGACACACAGACTCTTTTTTTTTTTTTTTTCAGTGATTTTGGGCATTGTCTCCATGTGTAACTTTATACATAAATAAGAATTCTTTCTCTCTCACCCCACCCATACATTTTTAATATTCTCTCTGGAAAGAATTTCATTAAACACTTTAAGGAAGCTGCTTCTTTTTCAAACATTTTTTTCTGTCTCCCTCCCTAAATCAAGAACTTGGGTGGCCTCTTTTCTGATAAAGGGTGTCAGCTCTGTGAGCTTTGGGGTTTCAGCTCTTTCCCTGAGCATCTGTCCTGGCTGATGTCTGCACACACAGTGAATGAAGCAGGTGCTCTAGAAAGACTCCAGGAGAAAATGTTATGCCAGCAATGTTCCCGTAGCAATAACTGCAATGAGCAGAAACTTAGAACTACCTTGGCAGCCACACTTCTGAGCACTTCAGATCCAGACACTGCTGCATTGTAAAAATCACTGGTTTAGGAAGGTTTTGGAGCCCAGATAGCTCTGACAATGCCCCAGTAACTTCAGTGCAGTTTTTTCTGTCTCTAGTAGGGCACGATTTGGACAGTGGGTCACTGTCCAACTACACTGACCCATCCTTGATTCAAAAAGGCCTGAAAGAAGAGGAGATTCAGCAAATAGGATAGGTGGGGGTCTGGAGCACATGATGGACAGGAAGGGACAGAGGGAATGGGGCTTGTTCAGCCTTTAGAAGCAAAAACTGAGGGTAATTTTCACACTCTCTTCAGCTACCTTATCGGAAGGTATTGGAAGATAGAGCCAAACTTCTCTTGGATTTGCACAGCAATAGGACAAAAAACAATGGACACATGTAGGAGAGTGAGAAGCTCACCTACTAAGGAAAAGAAAATTACTAGAACAGTCAAGAATGGGCAAGCAGGCTGCCCAGAGGATGAGAAATTTTCATCCTGGAAGACAGCAAAAACCTAGCTGAGGGCCAGAGCAGCCCATGTGGTTGGCCCTGCTTTGAGTGAAGAGCTGGATTAGGTGGAAGATAGAGATCTCTTCCAATCTGAATTTTTCAATGTTTCTGTAATTTCTTATGCATTGTTCCTTTTCATTTCCTTCTGGGTTTGTGGGTTTGTGTGCTGTGCCTAGTCATTTGCTCTGAAACCTGCAGGGGAGATCATTTTTTTGGCCCAGATTTGAGGGTCTACTGAATGATGATTTTGGGATCCAGCAAAAGTGATCAATCTTTCACCTTCACAAATGTCTTGCTTATAAATCATGGCTTGCTTGTTTCATTGACCTTCCAATCTCTAAGAACTTCTGTTGTGATACTACAGCAGTTAAAAAAAAATCATAGGATGGGTGTTACACAGCTTGGTAAGAGGAAAGGAGACGGTGCCACACACTAGTAGAAGATGTCTGGGGCAGTGTCATTAATTCTGCCTTCATGCAGGATCTCCTTTTGACAGTAGTATAGTTCTTCCTTTTGATTACTCCAGCACACTGCCAAAGATAAGGATCTTGAGTCATGTCTCTTGACTGAGTAAAACCTGTGGTCTAATCCAGCAGAATATCAACAGCACTGAACGGAGGAGGAGGCCTGTCTCACAGGAGTTAGAGCAAAGAAGATAATACAATGGACTGCCAATATTGCATCCAGTCAAGCCAGGAAGACCAGATTCCTTCTGAAAAGAAACCACCCGAAGTTCCCTCAACATTTCTACTGCCATTGGTAGAAAATAGGCAAATGTTCCTATACCTTCTTCTACATAAGCATTTCCAATAAAATCAATATGATGATATAGAAGCATGAATTATTTCTTTGCTTGCCAAGTACTTTGATATCTTTGGAAAACAGCCTGTAAAGGTCTTAGCCATTATTAATTAACATGATTATTGATTCTTGCAAAGTACTGTCTGCTTGGAACAATGTAATATCACTCTGTAAGTGGTAAAATATTGTAACATAAACCAGAACATGCTCTGTGTTTGTCAGTCCAGGCACATGTGAACACATACAGACACAAACATATACAGACAAAGGCTGCATATGATCCAGCCATGTGTCCTTCCTACCCTGGCTTCAGGGCAACAAAGGCAATATTCAGGAACCTCAGCTGGTTCTAGTGGGCATTTAACATTTCAATAACCAACAGAGGAACTGATGGGCCAAAGAGACAAATCAACAGCAGTGTTTGCTCAATCCAATGACTAAGAACTCCTCTGAGTGCTCATACAGTGCTTTATGAATAAATTATGTAATTCCCTATTAAGGTTGCACAAGACACTTTGGTTTGGGATGTTGACCTGTGGTTTGTGTTGGCTGTATCCAGCCAGCACATTTCAGCACCCCTGCAGCACTGTGAGCTCAGGAGCTGATGAAATTGTGACATTATCACAGCACTGTGTGCCCATAGCTCACAGAAAAATCTGTCATCAGTGCTGGGTACTTAGGCTCCTTAGACAAGGAGCAGACCCTCGATGTGTAATCTGGGGTCACCAGGTTGCTGGAGAAAGAGCAGAAAGAATTATATAAAATTCACCCATGTGCAGTGATGAAACACCTTCCTAGAGCTGTTAGCCTGGTTCTCCTTCCATTTGGGATCCATATTCTGCACCCTGCCAAGAGATGGGCCTCAGCAAATTTTTTCTTAGGAATGAAACCCACTCTTTTCTTTCAAAATGTGTGAGACAGCATCATACCGTCTGTACAGAGCACCACAGAATCACAGAATGGGTAAGGCTGAACTATTCCATAGGGAGGAGCAAGTATTGCCTTCATGTCTACAAGCAGTCACTGGCACTTCTGCTGCGGTCCCTTCAACATCATTCTCCACACTACGTTGCCTTTGCATGTTTCTCAAGTTCTTCCTGACTTATTTGATACGCTCACTGATTGCTTTACTCTTGTGTAATCCAAGGACAACAATTTTAAGTGCCTTGACATTTCAGGTGCCTCTTGCATTTTTTTAGGAGTTCAAATGAAGACCCATTAAAAAATTCAGGTCTTTCAGCTTTCCATGCTCAGAAGCCTCGGCCTTCTCAGGCAGTTTGCATTGCTGGTCTCAAGTGATTTACCGTCTCAGAAAAAAAACAAAAAGCACAAACAAACCAACAAAACAGGAAAAAAATTGAGAAAGGAAAATGATGCTTATGTGTCTACGCAAGGAAATGACACACATCCACCTCCTTTCTCAAGCAAACAAACAGCTTCAGAGCAGTTGTTTGAGTCACAGCTGCCTGAAGAGAGCTGAGTAGTGAGTTCCAGTCTTGCTCACTCAGGACACAAGAGATGCTGTCCTTTGTCATAACTAACAAGCAGAGCTGAACCAGTGGCAGTTCAACCACACAAAGATATAAATCTGTCCGTCACTGCATTCTGCATAAGCCTGTATTTTAAATAACTGTACACAAAAGCCACTGCAGCCATAGCAACATGTTTTTAAACAAACTAGTCCTCAATGTAGTTTTTATACATTTATATAACCCCTTCTTAGGCAAATGTAGGAGTGTCTGTCTCTATAGTTAGTATTTAAACAGATATATATGCATTATGATCCATATCTGTATATATATTTATAGGTACATACATGTAATGCAGAATAGTGGTCATACCCTTTAAGTCAGAGTTCTGTGAAGATGCTTAGTGATTCAAAGCACTGCTTATCACCCTATGAGGCGGAGCCCTACCTACAGAAGGTCAGGTCACCCCACTGCCAGTTCAACCACAAGCCTGGCAGCAGACTAACCTAGTAGAAAAACAGGACATCATTTTCTTCAGTGTTAGAAAGTTGATTTGACTGATGGGAAAGCTCAGTGAGTACATGAGTAAGCTGGAGGGAGTGGAAAGGCTTGAGAAAGAGACATTGATCTTTTACCATGTTTTCATGAAATCAGTTCAGTGGATGCATAGCCACAGTTGTTCTCTTGGAAAAGCCTTTTTCTCTCTCCTGGGACTGTTGAAAGAACCCAGGGAAACAAGTCTTCCTTGTCTTAGCCTTACTAAATATCCCTCACATTGCTTATACTAGGATTTACAACAGTTTACCTAAATGGATTGCAGGACCCATTAAAGTAAATCCATGAAATTCAAGAAGCATGAATTTCCACAGTCTAACCACATCAGTTAGTTTTAATTCCTTGTCTCTTTTTGTCCCTTTTTGCAACATGTCCAAAGCAACATCTCATGGTTCTGCAGCTTGAGGGTTCTTCGA
>JAOXXN010000065.1:56395603-56407991 GCA_026770055.1 Myrmophylax atrothorax
CGTGCGGACAGGCTTATTCCTCTGCACCAGCAACTGAGACCTTAGGGAAGAGCTCTGGTAGCCACAAAACATATTTGTTATAAACACAGCGCTTGTGACTGGCACGAGCAGGTCAACCTCGGCAACTCACAGTTATGGGAAAGGTGTGGACAAACATCAAAAGCTATTAAGGTGCCACAACTCTGGTGACATTCCCTCATGTGCGTCCCATCTGCTTCACCCAAGGAACAAAACTCACTTTTTAACTCTTTAGGAAATGCACACAGGGCCAGCTCTGGGGCTCAGCTGAAGGGAGTGGACTCTGAGGATCCCCTCACTCCTAGGAGGACTCTAAGAAAACCAATATTTTGCAGTATGAGCCATCGATGGCTGAAAGTGCTTTAAATTACAATAGCAGTGACCAGTTACACTTTGTGTGGTTTTATTCCTAGAGGTCCTTGAGTGTGTGACAGACGGGAAGGTTAACTGCCCATTCACAAAGAAAATATAGGAAAATTGTGTCCCCAGGTGTATCCTCATAAAACATCTATGCTCCAGTCAGATACAGTGTTCTGAAGTCTCTCGCTGAGCCTTGTGTCTTAGTGTCAGAGATTTCAGGGCAAAACCAGCAAACTGATCTCTGGAAAGCACTGTTGTCAAATCATGGATTCTGTGTCTTGTTGAAAAAGTTTTATGAGAAATAAATAAATGGGGTTTTTTTCAAGCAAATGAATTAAAAATTACTAACAACATTGCATTTTAAAGGGGTTCTTTTCTTTTTACTAACCTATAGGCGCATCGTGGAAATGTACGGCTGGGAACCAGGGATTGCGAAATTAATGCAAATGAAGCAAAACCCCCCACCACGTGGTGGCCATAGAGGCTTCCATTTTAATCTAAACCCTGCCTCTTGACATAACATAACCAATCAGAGGCAAGGGAACACCCTTTCGGTGATGTGGATGGGGTGGGATTTGGTAGCCTTTAAGAGGGGGAAAATTGAATTTTTGGGTGTGCTTTTTGGGGGATTGGAATTAGCCAGGGCACCACAACACGTGTTGTAAGTAACTCTGTTATCATTCTAAAAATTTAATAAATAGAGAATTTTTCTCACAGTTTCTTCAGTTCCCAGGAAAAGCATAGGGGCAGAAGGGGGTATGGTGTTAAAACCAGTGTGCACTTCTGCACATACATCATTTCTGCTGGTTGTAATTGATTCAAGACTCAATCCATGCCATAGACCAGACATTTGAAATCAGTAATTTAGTCTGGTTCATTAAGTGTTGAAAGCCTTGCAGTAAATTAAGCCAAATTACTTAAAACTTGCAGATTTTTTTGGAGATGTAGTAAAAGAAAGAGGTAAATATAGCAGCAAAACCAGTACAGGAAGACAACACTCTTACTCAGAGATTGCAGACTGCTGCCGTGACTGTCTGGAGAATGAGGTGCAAACCATTCATTTATACCCTTGGATGAACCACCATCTCATTGACAGTTAAGTTTGAGAAGGGGAGCAAGTAACGGGTAACCATGTTTTTATCCTCATGCCCAAGGTTAAGGATGGGAAGAACCTCTCGCAGCCTGCCCTCAGGGTATACAACAGGTGAGGGGCACAGGGCATGGCTGAGGCACGAGGTGTCCTCACACTGAGCTGGGTGAAACCTGAGAAGTAGATCACAACGCTCTGCATAAGGCGTAATCGACCAGCAGCCACATGCTGCATCCAAGCAGGTGGAGTGCAGATCCTCCTCAGACCTAGGGCTCATCTTCTGCTGGGTTGGCAAAATCCCTAGCTTGGGAGGCAAAGCAAATACACATGTTCCAGTTGAGCTAACCAGTGTGCCCAGTACCAACCTGAGCCCTGCTCATTGTATCAGTAGGATGGAGGGATGGAGTTTCTCCAGCTCTTTGGATGCCTCTGACATAACACCAGCAAATTCTGGTATGTGGCTCACAGGAGGAGAGGATCAGCCCATCTCACCTGGATTGCCAACTGGAAACAGATCTGAGCCTGCTCTTCTCATCCCATCTAACCAAGAGTGGACAACAAGGATATCATCTTCTCCAGCAAACATCCTGAGACTTACAGGGTGGGCAGCAGAAGCCTGACCAACCATTTGGGTGTAGAGTGTGGTATCAGGAAGGCCTGTTCATCATCCCTGCTGCTAGAGGGCCTTGCCACCCACTTTCATGGCCATGGCACAGAACATTGCCAGCAAAGCTGCAGTGCAGCCCAGGAGCTGTTGGACCACAGCAATAACTCAGTCACAGCCACTGTGGTCCCACAAAGGCTCCCTGGCTAAGCTGACACTTCCCTTGCAGCACTGTGTCTGAAGATCATTTTCAGTCTGTGGAACCACCTCAGATGCTTTTTCCTATATTACAGGCTCTACTTTGCTGTTTTTCTCTTTCATGTCACTAGTGGCCTTTCCAATACTTAGCAGTCCTGCAGTGAGATTTTCTAGTCATAGTTTGCCCCAGTGGGTGAGTATGGAAAACAGGATACAGTAACACACACATAATACACCAGCAGCCTCAGCTGAGGGCCTAGGAAAAATTCATTGCTGTTCTCCATGAGGATTCGGCCTGGAAAAGAGCAGCTTGAACCTGACTGTGACTGGGAAGGGCTCCCTGCAACAAATGGTGTCAGGATGTGCTGATCCAGATGTGCTGACTACAGGTATTTGCCATCGGATGTCATTGGCTTCTGAGCCTCCATTTGGGACTCTCTGCAAGGTGCTTTGTGCTTCACAGCCCCTCACACAGTTGTCAGATGCATTCATGGCCCTTGCTTACTTAGTGTATTTTCCATTACCTTGAACTAAATTTAGCCCAGTACTTCTGTGTTGAAAGATGCTGTACAGAAATGCAAAATTAATACATTAAAAATTAAACAAGGCCAAGATATAAAATGCTAACGCTACCACAATACATTCAGTTCAGTCCTCTCTATATTTCAGAATATTTTTGCCAACCAGCCCTTACATATAAGTTTATTTAAATATAGAAACCTTAGTGTCATTATTTAAAAAGAGAGCACACAATCTTTTTTCCAATTATAGCTACTTATAGCTCACTAAATGTCGGGAGAACATTATCCAGGTGTTAGCAATAAACTCAAAAATCTGAAGTTTTTGAGGTTCTACTCCTAAACAGCATACAAAGCATCAATAGCTTGTAAATACAGATCAACTGGTGAATAGAGTGGCAGACTAGTGTACAGTTAAGTATTTAATGAAATTTATTAGCTCACTAGAATTGCTTTTTAAGAGGGTTTTAGTTAAAAAAATACCTTTCCTTGACATGATTCTATCCATATTACACATGTTTTTCCCTGACACATTCATACCCATGTAAATCATTTCTGCATTCAAGTGAATAATAAATTAATGCCCTTTACATCCAAAAATGAAAAATCAATATAAAATGTGACCAAACTTCTAAACAAGAACTTTTTTCTTTTTTATAAAAAAGAATAAACTATTGATGTCTATGCCTCTAAAGTTTATATATTACTGTATTATTCATTGACACAAACTGTGTGCTTTGATGTCTGAATTCAACAGCCTTTTACATTAACTCTGTTAATGTAAAATGTGTGTGGCATAATTCTCATTGTTAATTGCAACCTTATGATAAAATTCTGCAGAGTCCTGCTGACCTCCTTTACAATAGCATAAGAAGTCAAGTCCAGCTGGTAATAGATGTGTGCTAAGCTTTTTCTGTTTGGTGGGGCTCTTTAGAATAAACAGAAATGAACGCAACCTAAATCTTTAAATGCAAGTCCTTGAGCATTGAGGAGAGTTGGATCTAGACCCAAATTTGAATTTCCGGGCCAGACCCAGTTGTTGCAGCAGAGGTTCCCTGCTTTTATGGATGATTTGTTTTGCCCTCAGAAATGGGACCTCAGCAATGGAGCAATAAAAACCACTAAACAAAACGCATGCTGCCCTCTTCCAGCTAGAGCTGTGATAGCATTGTTAGTGTAGGAGGAGTTCATTGAGTTCCCTCGTCTGCCCTCTTTTGATTTTGCTGTAAATTGTCTGGCCTTATGTTTGTGATGTTACCAATACAGAGCTGGGAACAGCTGCCTTTCACCAACCAGGTCCTGGCTGTTAGCTCCATCCTTGCAGGTTTAAACAGTTTTCTCTTTTAAACAACAACTACATTTTGGTCCATTTAGCTGTATTTAGTTTTACCACTTGCAATATGGACAAAATGAGGTTAAAACCTGCCTTCTGCTGCAAAGAGCATCTGGAAACATGGCTCAAGGAAGTGGTTGAGTAAGGCTTTAATGCAGTCCATATGTCACATGCACAGTTACAAAGCATTCGGAGTGTGGTACATGTTGTGGTTTTAGCTGTGATGGGAAGGGATAAGCAAGGTGAGAGCCCACAGACAATGTTCATAGCAGAGGTGGCAAAGAAGGGCTTGTTTCCATAAACCCTTCCAAGGCTCTCAGGTTCATATTATGACTCTTAGGGTTGTCCTGTGCAGGATTGGGAGTTAGACTTGATAATCCTTGTGGTTCCCTTTCCACTTCGGATATTGTATGATTTTGATTCTATGACAGCCTGCTTGGCTGCTTCAAGCTCACCTGCATCTCAGTGTGATGGAGTTACTGCAGCTTCACTGGCTGCCATCTGTCCCCTGTGCTGCCCTAACCCTGGGGCACACATTCTCAGCTCACCCAGCTATGAGACACACATGTCATATCTTAAAGACAAATGAGAGGTTTGAGATAGCACACTCCCACTTCCCAGGGACATAAGCAGGTGCAGCAAGTGTTTGGAAGTTCAGGGGGCAGTTTACTTCAGCTTCAGAAATTGTCACGTGTTTTATTTGAGAGCTAAGCCCTTGCCTGTTGTCTGTACCACAACTATACTACTTTACTGGAGAGGTGGCACCATCTGGAAGGAAAGGGAGATGACTGTCTTACACACATATGCAAAACTCAAGCAAATTCTGCCTTTTTGCCAATTAATTACATGATTTTATTTTTTGCAAGGATCACAGAATCACAGAACGGGTCAGGCTGGAAGGCACCACAGTGCATCATTTGGTCCCACCTCCTTGCTCAAGGAGAGTCATCCTAGAGCATATGGCACAGGATTGCATCCAAACAGTTCTTGAATATGTCCAGTGAGGGAGACTCCACAACTTCTCTGGGTGGTATGTTCCAGTGTGTGGTCACTTGCACAGTGAATTTTTTCTTCATATTCAGGGGGAACTCTCTGCATCATTTTCTGTCTATTGCCTCTCATTCTATTGCTTGGCAGTACTGAAAACAGCCTGGCTCCATCCTCTTGACAGCCTCCCTTCAGACACTCATACACAATGATGAGGTCTCTCAGTCATCTCACCTCGATACTGAACAGGTCCAGCTCCAGCTCCCTCAGCCTTTCCTCATAAAGAGAGATGCTACAGTACCTCAATCAACTTTGTCATGACCCACTCCAGGAGCTCCATGTCTCTGTTGTGCTGTGGAGCCCAGAATTGGACACATCACTCCAGATGCTGCCTCACCAAAACTGAGTAGAGGGACAAGATCACCTCCCTTGACCTGCTGGCAATGCTCTTCCTAATGCACCCTAGGATTTTGTTGGCCTTCTTGGCCCCAAGAGCAAACTGCTGGCTCATGGATAGCTTCTTGTTCTTCAGGACCTCCAGGTCCTTTTCCATAGAGCTGCTTTTCAACAGGTCACCCTCAGCCTGTACTGGTGCCTGGGTTATTCCTTCCCAGGTGCAGGACCCTGCATTTGCCTATGTCAAATTTCACATAGTTCTTCTCTGCCCATTTTTCCAACATGTCAAGGTCCTTCTGAAGAGCTGCACAACACTCTGGGTATCAGTCACTCCTCCCACCATGAGAGGATGACATGTATTTTTAATTCATCCTGCAAGGTTACATTTTAAGCAATAAAATGACACCTTTATTGATAATTAATATAAATTCATGGGGTTTGGGACATGGAGACATCCATCAGGGACTTGGTGTCTTCTATTAGGGCTAGCTAATGTTAACTATCTTTAATTCTGTTTCCCACTGTGCAAGGTGGAGTGGTGATGTTTCCCTCTGTGCAAAGTGCACCGGTGACCACTGATCCACTTACTCAGGACCCCCATGAAGCTCACTTGGAGAATGAAGAAGCTCCTTGTAATTAAGGGGCTACAAAGATGCTTATTATCATGATTTGGTGTTCTTCCAAATGCTGCTTGAAGTGGGGACTCGAGTTTTTAAAAATACTTTTATGCTAATGCTTTATTTGATTTTTTTTCCTAGAGATTTAAGTGTTAAATGCAATGACTTCAAGTTGAAGCACAGCACTTCTAATGGAGTGTCTGACCTTTCCACAACCTCACTGAACAGCAGCGATGAAACTTCCAGGCAAGCTAATTAATAGACTTGTACAGCACCAGTCAGATGTACCTTTAGCAGCTTAACTCTCAGTCGAGAGGATGAAATCCTCCTGCCCTCCCCACACCCACATCTCACTAACAATGATGGATTTGGGACCTAATCAGGCATTAAAACAGAGGATTAGTGAGCTGCAAACCACAGTGATCATGACGTCTTTTACAGGGCATGAAGGGGACTGGCAAAAATTACCAAGCTTGCCCTCAGTAAAGCAATGATTGTGTACCTGAAAAAACTGTGTGGGCAGCAGAGACTGTTGGACTTAATATATGCATATGACAATTTTGAAATATCAGCAGAAAAAGCCACACAGAACAGTAACTTGATGGGAAACTATAATAGAGAAAGGAGCAGGTAGAGGCAGGTAACTGTGAAGTGCCAAATACAGTTGTACTCTGGTACCACATCCCACTGTCATACATTTAAACAACCACCTTTCTGAAGATGTGGGATACATCCTTCTACAAGTTCCAGAAGGTTCAGAAGGTGTAGGGCCCACTTTCAGCTGTGTCCAGAAGAGGTACCATAAGGAGAAGATGTGCTTCAGGGCAAGGAGAAACTGAAGTAGGAGAAGAACACAACATTAAGAGAAGCAGGAGTTGGAATTTTCAGAGCTCAAGAGATGTGTAATTGTTTGCCTTGAGGATTCTTTCCTTGGCTGAATTGATCATAAGAAGCAAGATCTTTAGATGTCCCATGGCTATGCCTACAATAAGAAATAATTTGGTGCAGTAAGACTGTCTCTCTGAGGACTGGGCTCGTACATCAATCACTGGAAGGTGCTGATGTCACTCCTGCAACTCTTGCAAGATGCCTTTCTGCAGGATGTGAGTGCAGCAACTTAGTGGTTCTGTAAGGAGACACTGTCATGGGGCCACGACCTCTCCAGATTCTCCAGTAGTCAGTCAGGCACCTGGAATAGTTGTCAGCCCTGCTGAGTGAAGGAAGGAGCTGTTCTACCACTTGTTTTACCTGAACATGGAAATACTTGTTTCATGGCTTTGAGGCAAAGCCATCCATACTGGGCCAGGACTGGGCAGACCGTTCTATCATTGTTGGTATTTTCACATAGCTGTTGTGTGAATGATTTCTGTCACAGCTCATAGCCCCTGTGGAATTGCCTTTAGAGGTGTGCCAGCGCTCCTGGGCAATCTGGTGGTATTTATCACTTCCCTGTAGATCTGAGCCCAGAGGTATAATTCCATCAGAAGCTTTGCCTCCTTTGCCAAGCAACCTGTATAGAAAAGCAGCACTCACTGTGTTGGAAACAGAGGTATGGACACAGGGGTGCTGATGCCAGCAAGGGTAGGGAGGAGGTAAAAAAGGTATCTTACACTATGATCTTGAGAGGATCTTCTGTGGGATACAGGAATAGGAATCTGGGAGCCACATCAAAGCACTCTCATTTCTCCAGGTCCTCCACCATGATGACAGAGTCCATGTGAGCAGCTGCTGCTGTGTGGTGCTCACACAACAGGTGCTCTCAATGCAGTGTAATGGTACTTCAAGAGGATCACCTTTATTCTTCTGAAATCTGCTGCAGGCCAGTGCTCTCATACTAAGAGCAGTCAAGATGTTAGTAACCTTCTGCTTCTACCAGCAAATTATTCTGCTACCCAGGAAACCTTTCCCCCTCTCATGTCTTTCTCATCAAATAAAAAGCAGTACCACTTCCATCACGGGCTCAAGTTGCAGCTTTGAGTTTTGAGGAGGCTGAAGGCAGAAGAGCGAACAGTTGGCAAATGGATAGTAAGAAAAAGGTCTGATAAAGGAAACAAGAGGTTCAGCAAGATGTACTTGCAACAGAAAGGAAAGCAGCTGAAGAGAGGAAAGGATTTCAAGCTAGAAGTGGATGCCCTTTCAAGCATGCAGTGGTGGCAGACTTGAAGGTGGGTGAAAGCTGGCAAATAGGAAGGTGCCTGTGGCACTTGGCCCTTTACATATAGGCACAAGAAGCACTTCAGGATCTTTTGGGAGCTCTGAATGGTTCAAGTCTCCTTTTAGTACACGTGCTGTGTAACTTGTTGGAGGATCTTAAAGTAGTGCAGCTCACATATGGATTTGGAAGATGATGTTTCCATGAAGTGCCAGAGCGGAATGGTATTTCTCTGCCTTTTCCCAGGAGGCGTTTAGTTTGTGCTCCCCCAAATCACTCTGAGAACCAGACTAACCATGCAAGTGTGGGCATTGCTTCAAACCACACTGCTGGGCTAGACAAAAATGCTCAAGGCAGCCAGTGAACCCAGCCAGTGACACCTCCTGCATGTCTAAGCTTTTAAAAGAGGTGGGTTACAGCTCCCTTATCTTCCACACCCAAGAGAGGAGAAGGACCTGAAGTATATCCTATGCTTTCTGGCAAAAGATGTCACTTTTTTTTTTATGGGTAGATCTTTCTACACTGACAGTCCATCGATGAAAGCGTCCCATGGAATGGCTTTTCTGTGGTCAGCATATAAAGCAGGTGGTCCAATACTTTTTTAATATGTAGTGTAGAGGGGATGAATTACTTCCCGTGCTCAGGAGAATGAACAGATGTGTTGTGTGCACAAAAGAGAGACAAGGGAGAGCTGCCATCTGCTGTTGGAAAAATTCTGGTTCATCTTTGAGCCCAGGCACTGCTAACTGCTGCAGTGACTCATTGATGCTGGTGACTCCCATCACACTAGTTTAGCACCCAGAGTAGTATTTCACAGGGGGACCAGGGGATCCATACCTTTTGTGCACTAGGGAGAACCAAAGTGTGCCCTGGAGAGCTGCTGTTTTCACGTCTAACTCAGGAAAAAGATGATGGATTTGCTGACCTTTTGAACTACCCATACCAGCAGCAAAGCAAAGCAGGAAGGCATGGCAAACCCTCTGTGCCTCCAGGAGGGAGCATAATAGAGTAATCAACAAATTTTTAGATGTAAGCCTTAGCTAATCTATTAGATCAGTATTTAGACCTGATATCCTCAGTGGATTTTCAATAAGCTGAACATTCTGCTCTGCTAAGGAAATGAAAGAATTGCTGAAGTCTTACACTTCTAAAATTTGGATACTTGGGGTGAAAAAAATTTATTAATCATTGACTGAAAAAAACAGCTCATTTATTTAAATGTCACTTTGAGTCATTCAACATTATTTATTGACTTCTGAAAGCATGTTTAATTCTATTTTCTAAATGACATTTTAGGTCAGTTTAGTTGAATGTAATTTATTATTTTTTAAAAGAAAAGACATCCAAGTATTTAATACAAATTAAACATTTCAGTCCTTTAAATGGCAAGCTAATCTTGTTTAATGCTTCATTAAAAAAAAAAAAAAACACAAAAAAAACCCAAAACAAACAATCCCCCCCCAAAAAACCCAAATAAAAATGAAACAAAACAAACAAACAAAACACACCAAAAACCCCTACAAGGATATTGCTTGCTTCCTTGCTTGATTGCTTTTTTCCAGGAGAGTAAAAAGAATTAATTAAAACCCACCCTGGTCATTTACAGGGAAACCACACAATTTAGTGTTTCAGGACCAGATCTTTCACAGATAGAAATTCATATTATGGCAGCATGATGCTGTTTTGACCTGAAAGTAAATGCTGTTCAGGTATTCTGTTGATTTTTTTCAATGCAAATTGGTATTTTTCCATATAGAAAAAAAAAAAAAAAGAAGAGAATAATTCTGAAGTTTGAGTACTAAGCTCAACTAGTTTTCTGTAGTAATGGGGACAGGAGTAAGAGTTGCAGGTGAGGAGTCAATTCAATTGTTCTCATGGGTGAATTTCTGCATAGTGATGTTCTGCTCTAGTAGATGCATACATGTGAGTGCCTAAATATAACCTTATAGTCCATGTTTGGAGTTTTTGGCCTATTTACCTTTTAAATAAAGATTGGGTTATTGAAAAAAAACAACCCAGTGATAGTTACAAAAGAAATTATTAATTTAATGCAGTAACCAGGGTGTAAATCACAAGGCTTGGTGTGACAAAATTGTAAGACTTTTTTTCCCCCAAAGAGATACAGGAATTTTATCTCAGTATACTTCAGAGGCGAAAATACTTAATCCAACTGTGATGATTCTTTTAACTTAAACCAGTCTATCAGAGGGTGTCATTTAACACAGGAGTTGGGGATCTCAGCAGCTGCTGTCACACTCATGCTTGGCTCAGCCTGAGTCCAGAGGAGTGAATTCAGACGTGGGCAGATAAAATCTACTTTGCAGGGTGGCTGTACTGCACACTGACCCCGTTTGGTGTGAGAACCTGTACAAAACACACCAGTGCGGGTTTTTCTTGTGATTCTGTGGGTTTGCAGCAGCATTTTCCTGAGAGTGGATGCAGCGGTGGGTGCACCCAGCAGATGGTGCAGCCGATTGTTCCCCTGCAGGGACCCAGGGCTAGCAACAGGTTTTCCCAAGGTAGGTTATAACCTGTTCTGGAGAGACATAAACAACAGCGTTATGTGGCCTGTCCTTAACTGAGTTACTGATGTTACTCTGGGAAGAAGGCACTACAGTTTCCTTCTGTTCGCACACTGTGGTTTCTAAGGACTGTGGCAGCTTCTGATGATCCCCAGCTCTCCCACCACTCTGCTCATGCTGCTGCAGAGACACCTTGAACATGGCAGGGCAGAGAGAGGTTTGCAAAACCCACGCACTTTCCACCTTCAAATGCAAAGCCTGGTAAAAGAGAGGAGCATCTCAGGGTTTGCACGGTGTGGTTGTAGCCTTTTGCTTTGAGAAGATAAGAGTGAAAATGTAAAGCCGAGCAAAACAACATCAGTCGCTTCAAAAATGCTGAGCTCCCTTCAAAACTGAAGCCAGAGCTGGAACCCGTGAGGTCCCCGCAGCAAAAACTGACTGCAGTATCGGACGATGACGCCATCCCAGCAAGTGTCAGACGCTTTGGGGATGAATCACAGTCTCGCCGAACTGGTTGGATATCCTCAGAGCTGCGGGCTGCCACGGGATGGCCACGGAGGGTAAGCAAAGGCTGCAAAGCAGAAAGAAAACAAATTAAAAGAACCTTTCAGACAGTTGCCAATAAAATTTCTTTGGCTCTGCATCTGGGCATCGCTCCCAAATCCAGTCTCTCGTCCTTGGATAAAGCACTACAGCCTGGAATGAGAGGCAGATGCGTGGGAGGAGTGCATGTATCTATGTCTGGGCTGGAAAACATTTGTACTGTAGTGCCTAGAAAAAGCTTTTTACTTTGGGCCTTGCTCCAGAAAACCTTTTTCCCTACTTTTACAACTTCTCCCTCTTCCTTGGGACTACCCCGATGTTTAATCCAGCCCGCGGACAGGGAGCTAAGGAGTTTTCCCTGCACCCAGCCTTCTGCCCCCCAGCCCTGGGAGCAGCTGCTTCCAGCCCACACCTCTGGTCCTCGAGAGGTGGGTGGAATGGGACAGTCACCCAGGCCGTGGTGCGATCTGTTTGCAGCACTGTATCCCCAGCTTCTGGCCTCACCTGTTACGAGTGGGTGAAGCCCCAGCCTCAGCAGAGAGGAGGGACAGCTTAACACTTTGGGGGCGAAAGAACAGAGGGAGGGAGAGGAGATCCTGAGAGGCCCGTTCCTACCATTTTTCCTACCACTTTACCGTGAGGTTTTATTTCTGGATTGATTGTCACTTTTTTAAAATCCGTATCCTGGAACTTTGTAACTGCGTGAGAATTGTAGCTAATCTGAATAAAAGAAAGCAGGAACCACCGCCATCAAACCTCACTGTCCTTAGCCTGCAGGATGGCAGCAAGAAGCTGAGGGGGGAGGAGAAAAAAGTGAATACTTTTCTTTTTCACATGACAGTTTAAAAAACTAGCCTCTTCCCGGCGGGCAGGAGCTGGTTCTGGCTGGAAGGGCGGCTGCAACCCAAGGGATGCGGTGCGGACAACAGCGGCACGGCCGAGGCTCGGGGGCTAGGCTGGCGAGCCGGGGAGGCTCTTTTCAAGGCAAAGGGGAGAGAACGGGGGCTGAGGAAGGGCTGGGGCTCCTCTGCCTTCGCTGCGGCTGGGCGG
>JAOXXN010000065.1:56411582-56425304 GCA_026770055.1 Myrmophylax atrothorax
TAGTAGTAAAACTAACTGCTTGTAGCCTGTTAGATGAGTTTTAGTAAGTGTAGTGAACTAAGAGTTTCCTGGAGACAGGCTTTCTTGCCTAGGAACTTTTACGTGCTTCAGAGGTATTATTAGGGAAAGCACAAAGATGGAGTTGGGATAAGCTGCCCACACTGATTGAGTGGAGATACACAGCATACCTCATTATTGGTGTGTGTAAGCAGAGAATTCAAATATTCTGTAAGGTTGGAAATGGGGGACAAGAAGCCTTCAGTTGAAAGAGGAGAGTATTGTAATGATTGAAGCTGAAATGGAATATAGCAGGTTGCTTGGTTTCTCTCCAAAAGCAATAGATATTAATCTTACTGAAGCATTTACTTTATTTTACATTTATTAAAGGCTAAAGGAAATGTCCAGTAGGAGCTAAATAAGTTAACCAGGCTTAGAGTTTCAAGTTGTTTTTTCTTGTCTAGGGTAGAGAAAAAGCTGCAGAGCTGCTGGAGATTTTTTTGAGTGTAGAATGTGTGTGTGGCTTGTCCTTTATCCTTGTGCTTTTTATATTTTTTGTTTGAAACCATAAACTCTTTGGACTGGGGGTCTGTCTTCTGTGTGGTCAACAGAAAAAAGGCCAGGTAAGTTGGAGGGACCTCTAGAGATCATCTGAGGTTGAAGGTCTGACCTTCAACATTTGTTGCTTCAGTTAATGAAACAGTATTGGTCTGAAGTAGAATCATGTATTTTAAGATGGAAACAATCACTAATTTCCTTGCAGTAGCTGGATATTTTGCCTACATAACTGAACATTTTAAGGATTTTTCATAAATACTGGCCTTTGTGAGAGAGACTGGTGCATGTGTTTAAGCCCTGTGGTATTCTGACATAATTGGATAGAGAGGATTTAGTCAGAAACTATGGGCACATTCATATTTTTATAATTAGTACAAAGCTAGAAGATAAGTGAAAATATACCCAATTTTTGTTTTAGAAAGATACACTGAAATAGACAGTAATAAAGATAATAAAAAATCTTGCATTTTTCATCTGTCTTGGTTAAATTGTAAGTCAGTGACTTTTATGTGTAGGAGAAGCACCACAGGGTGTAAGGAGATACTGCAATTGAGGCAGAGCTCTGCTTCCCTTGATGCACACTCTCTGTGGCTGTAATTGCCCCTCATCCCAAAGCCAAGCGTAGCTGCCTGGCTTTTCCTTAACTCCCATCCCATTTCAGTTTTGGTACTTACTAGAGAGTTTTTTTTCTCTGACCGTGTATGCTCTGGCGAGTTTGCTTTCCCAGAATTCTGCTTCTCAGAAATTCAGGATCCTTCTTCATCTTTCAGGATCCTCTATGTAGTATCTCTGTTGTAAGCTGAAATAATTTACAAATTGATTGAACGTACTGTGGTGCTTTGGGCAAGATTCAAAGGATTTTACTCAGGAGCCTTTGAGTGTCTCAGTAGCTACTCATCAGAACAGGCATTTTAGCAAGGCCCTACTTCAGGAGGGAGCAGTGTGAGGCACAAATTCTGCTCTTAGAAGCAGGCTCAGAAGTACAAAATCCTTCTACTATCTCTGTTGATTCTGCACACTCATCATTAGATTAAATCCATACTCTCTCAGTATTCACCACACTTGACTGAGTTCTGTATAATGAAACTGCGGAAATACCTCAGTCTGTTTTGGCTGTTTCAATTACACTCAAATGAAACTGTCAAAATATGTATGGAGTATCCATACTTAACATTTTTCAGACTAAATTGTTGCTTGCTGGACAAGGAAAACAAACTGACTGGTTCCATTCTCTGGTTTTCACACAACGTTGCTGCTCCTGGATTGCAGTCCCTAGGAGGGGTGGTGAAGTCAATTAATTGATTTTATTTAGAAAATTACAGTAATTCCTTCTTTGAAGGAATGAAAGGGCACAGCTTCTGAACTGGATAGAGTGACAACATCCCTTTAGGACAGGATGTAAATTATGCATATTTTCCCTTGTATATGTATTTCTTAGTTGTCAGATAACCCTGTTACTTCCAGTAGGCCTGTTTGGATCACTCCTGTGGCTGTGTTCAGTCTCCCACACTTCCTCCTCATCACAGCTGGAGGAGGAACAAGTATGTAAATCTGGCTCTGATTTTTGATATAGGTTGGAAAAAGTTTGGTGGAAATGCAAGGATATAGGGACGTCCTCACCTCAGCTTTTCTTCAGGCTTACACAGTGTAAATATTTGTTGGCAACTGTAGCATTTAGCAGTTGTGTTATGTTTGGCTGAATTAGGAGTATTTGAATACTGAGTTAGCAAAATAAGCTTCGGATTTGATGTGCACATCAGATTTGTCCTGAATTATCTGAGCAGAAGAAGGAGTCCTGAGTGCTAAACAGGCAAACCAGCCTATGATTTATAAGCTGGGAGGTGAGAGGCTAAGGTTCATTGGAAACTCCTGGATTCTTGCTTCTCCTCCTCCAATTCTAAGTAAATACTCAAAACACTGAGCTGTGGGCTCAGTCCCTCTGTACCATTAGCATTAATACAAATATTTAAAATAATAAGACAATCTCGAGAAACACTGCAGTCTTTGGACTATATCCTTTGTGAACTGTGGGGAGGACCTATATAACATATATATAAAATAAAACTCTCTTTTTTCCTAGGCAGATCACAGCTATGAGGATATATTTAAGTTGGGCTTTCCAGAAGTCTTTGTATCACAGTCCAGAGAAAACATAAGAAGTTTAGAGCAAGTACTACTTGATGCAAATAGTGAAGATATTGGGATACCTGAACTTCTGAAGAATCAACTTTGGTAATGAGTTTAGATCAAGAGCTTAAAAACCCCCCGCAAAAAACCCAACAATAACAACCCCCCCCCCAAAACCACAAAACCCTCAAAAACCCCAAACCAAACCAAAAAGTTCCTCAGCAATTACACTGTTTATTTCATAATTTAAAAATCAGTGGTAAGCTCAAAAATCTTTCTTAGCACTGTGCTCTTCATCTTCGAAATTTTGTACTGTAGTGTTAGAAGAAATGGATGGTGTTTGAGCCATTGGAAAAGAATAAAAGGAATAAATCAAAATTACAAATTCCTGCTTAGGGTTTTTCCTGCTGTTAAGTGTGCCTTCTTATGACTAAACCTCTGGAATGCCAGAACCCAACAGACAGCCTGTTCTTCCTGTTTGTTTGTCCTTTCTTTACAGCCCATCCCACTTATTTCTTCATCATTGGAGGCTGCTGCTTCTAACAACCCACATGCTTTTTTTTTCCCTCCCAATTTTTCCAGTTAGGAACTTCTTTTCATGTGTAACCAGATGTGCTTCAGAATCTGTGGTGTATTTGGCTTCTTTCCTGGGTTATGTTAATGGCAATTAGTATCATTAGCTAAGATTTCTCTTACAACAGCTCAGACACTTCTAGATTTGTTGCACGTTTTTGAAGGATCAGCAGCTGTTGAGCAGTATTGTAGTTACTGAACAGTATTGTAGTTACTGAACAGTATTGTAGTTACTGAACAGTATTGTAGTTATTTTTGCATAACTCTGAGGCTTTGTATCCAGAAAGCTGGGTCAGATTATACTTGGGCAATATCCTAAGACTCAGAAAAATTGTGATTTAAACATATAAAGTGGGAATCCTTTCAGCAAGTTCTCTGCATACGTGTTATATTTTAATCGGCATCAAACTTACGGGGAAATATATATGTAAAAGGGACTGCAGTATTATAGCAGAGTACCAACTATGGACAAAAAAGCCTTGTTCTACAGTGGTGAATAACTAAGTACAATGATAGCTACATCCTATACTAAGCAAAGCCCAACTGGATTTTTGCATGGGATGAGTGCAATGTGAGAATTGAAAGTACCATGTGAAGGGAACTCTAATTCTCACTGTTTCTGCAGTCTTTGGTTTATTTTGTAGCACAGACACATCCAGAGCAGGTGCAGGTCACCCATCTGAGCAGCAGGTGCTGCAGAGGAGAAGTGTGACCTTTGGAATGGAGAAAGGTTTGAGAGACGGAAAAATGCAAAGTGCAGAACTAATAGGGCTGAACTCTGGCCACATTTTACAGAAGCAATTCAATAATGTCAGCTGATGGCATATGAAATGTGCTTCTAATGCCCTTCTTATCTGAGAAGTCATGTTGACTTACTGTTTCCACTAATTGTCATGCCAGCTAATTAATACACTGGGTTGGTAGTTTGACCAAAGGTAGGAGTTTTAAGATAAACTCTTGCTTGTTAGATCAAGATAGGGCAGTACACAACTGTATGTAGTGAAAATAGTTATTTATGTTCACTGGAAACTTCATGCAGCTTATAACCTCAAATTGTGTTTTGTTCTCTAGCATCCATTCTGGAAACGTATGGAAAACACTCAGAGACTCTGATAATACCCCCAGCTTAAGACATCCCTGGAGTAAATCTCATTGCCAAGAAAACCTCTTGAATGTTCTTGGAATAGATGCAAATCAAAAGGTAATTGAACAATTGTTTGCCAGTATGCCAGCATAAACACTTGGTTAGGAATCTGATCTTCTCTAAGCTATACATGCAGATGTATGAGGGACTAGATCTCAATGACTCTCATAAGCTTTTTTTAAGGAGAGGTGTTTAAAGTGATAGTCTAGTGTTTCCATATTCATGTGTAAGTAACCATGAAATTGTGCAGGATCAAACTTTGATTGTCTTTACATTGAACTCTCCCCCACATAGTGCCCTGTTGTTGGGTGTTATGTTCAGCTTTGTTATAGATGGAGAATTAGCTTTCAGGTGTGTGTGCAGTAGGATTGTTTACCTTTTTTGCTCAGAGTACAAGAAAATTGTTAGCCTCAAATATCTTTCCGTTAAATGAAAATAATATTTGAATCAGAGAGGCTGTTAAAGTCATTACTGGAGGTTTTTACTGTATAGGAACTGAAAGTGTGTTCCACTTCCCTTTTCCTCAGATTAGTCCTCTGCTTTTGCAAGGCTTGAAGGAGATTATGTTTTAAATTGAATTGAGACCAAACTTAGTATTGAAAGAACTCAAATAGAAATGTCTCTATTTAATGTCTTGTTTTGAGAAGATAAAAGTGTAAGAGATGGTTTAGTATTCAGTTATTTAGCTGGGATCAATTAGTCACATGTAATTGTCAGAAATAACTGTTTCAATTGATAACTTGATTGCTGAAGTATGGGGCTGACAAGGTATGGATTTTATGGGCATATCGGAGTTTTCATGCAAGTTAAACAACTGTGCTGAAGGTAGAAGACCTATTCTGCACTTGAAAGTCACTTTCATAGAACTGTCATTTAACAGAGAGAGAATGGGAGACATTTCCCCAACACAGTTAACTCCCATTCTGTTCCTTTCTTGCCCATAGATACACCAGCATTAAATAAATGCCCAGGCAGCTTAAACTTGCATCATTGCTTCTTTGCTGTTACTGGAAAATTGTATGGCTTTTAACAATAGTGATTAAGATATATTTATTATCAATGTTTTGGTGTTAATTAAGGCTAATTTTAATTGGAAATGGCTTTTGTATTAGGTGAAGTTACAATTGAAGTCACAATTAGATTCATGTGTTTGGGTAGTACTGTTTTTTACTTAAAATTGTTTTAAAGGAAAGGGGATCCCATGATAAATATAGCTTCAGAAAGTAAAATTTAGTGGTTGTTGTTATTTGACGGAAACTTCTCTTTAGGTTAAATGCTTTATATCTATCTGTAGAAATGCATAAATAAATTCTTAAATAAAATGTAAGTTGTGGGGTTTTTAGAACATTTCAGAGAGCCAGGATGATACTTTTGATGAATCAAATGTTGAAGACAATGAGGACTTCAGATTTGATGCATTCAGTATTAATGACTGCAAAGCATTGATCCAGACCAAGGTAAGAATCACTCTGAAAGTGAGCCCTTCAGAGAACCACAGAGTGTGTTTTACATGTTGCTCTCTGCTGTAGCCAGCTGTTCTAGTGATGTCCTCATGTAATTGTTTGGTCCTGGTGTGATTATTTGGATGTGAAGTTGGTTTTTTGCTCTTTGAAACCCCTCTGATAGCTTTAGAAAAGGTACCTGGGCACTTGTTTGTTTCTTGCTAAAAAGCAATGCAAGCTGAAAGCAAAACTGTGTTCTCCATTGTTGTAAAACACCACAGTCACGTTCTGTTTATTATCAAAATATTTTGGAGGAATATTCTTCATCCAAGGTCCCTTCCTCAGTGGAAAATAAACTTGAGCAACTGTTGCTGCTGTGGACACAGACAGTCTGAGGCATACTTTCATTGCTGTTTTATTCTATTTACTGCACTGGACAGTGAAGGTGTGTAACTCTTCTGGGTGCTTTGTACATAAGAGATGATAGGCTGGAGATTTCAGAAATAAAAGTAAATGAGACTGTCCAGCTTATTCCTTCATAATTCCCTTCTGCTTTTCTGATTGAGTACGTGAGGGAGGGATTACAGGGGCTGAATCACACTTGGAAATGTGTAATATACAGAGACAGGGTTTAGACTAAGGAGAAGTTGTTTAAAGTAGATGAAGGAGTAAAAGTGAAATGAATCTTGAGACAGAATTAAGTTAAATGACAATATTTTTCAGGAATAGCCTCTTTCCTATCTGAAGGGAAAGAAAAGCCTTGCAGCTTAGTGTCTTAAAGTAAAATTCATTACAAAACATAATTTACCATCTAATTTTAATAAACAAAATCATATAATGGGATGCTTTCTATTTATCTCCCTAGTTATATCCCTAGTTATATTCCCCCCATGCTAATTTTATTTTTATGAACATTTATAAAAATTAAGTTGAAATACGCAAGAATTCTGTAGGATGGAAAAAATGAACTTAGTTTTTCTTTTCACTCAGGTTTCTGTATCACCAGACTCCAGACATGGTCACCTTTTCACCTGTAACCTCTTTTTGAAAACCACACCATCAAATGAAAATGCACAGTATGTAACAATCCCAAGGAAGAAGCACATTTTCACTACACACAACCTAAAAATGAAATTTTTCAATAGTGATGTTTGTTGAATTAATGCACTTTTTAGCCATTTTTTTTCCTTTCCTGTTGAACTGAATGGAGTTTACCTTCATTTTGTTACTGACTTGGTACTATAGACTACAGATGCTCTTATGCTCTTTAGGAAAGTGGCATATTGGTGTATATGAGATATGTAAAATCACATAATTAGAAGAGATTTCTTCTCTTTAGTTATGAAGTTAAAGGTGTAATTATGTCCTGCTAAGTTTTGCTGCAGAGTTGTGTCTCTTACAGTAAATCCTGCAGCTGAAACCACACTTTAAAGATACTCTGGTGGACTCTTCTGAACTACTGACCTTTCAAGCCTTAATGCCTCTTCAATCAAAAACCTCCTTCCCCTGCCAATCTACACAAGCCTCAGGTGTATTGTAACGTGTGCCTTGTTACCATCTGTCCTCATGCTTGGTCCAGTTTGGATCAGCTGAGATCTGTTGCTTTGCCACTGCTGGATGTAATGAGAGAAGCCCTCTGGATATGGGGGCTTTCACTGGGGTTTAGGAAAATAAAACTCTCTTCATTTCTGTCTGGTAAAGCCTGATGTGGCGATAGGGGTAGGGGCAGTGAAATGTTTTGTTCTGGCATTGGTTTCTGACTGAAATAAAGCACCTCATTGAAGCTGTTTGTAACAGGACTTGTTGGATTCATTCAGCTACACTTACACCACGTTTAACCTGCTTGTTAAAGCTGAGCAGTGTTGGAGTTTGGGGCTTGCACTGCACAATGCTGTAAATTGCTGCCCTTTTAAAATTTTATAGTAACTATCGACTGCTGCCCATCTTCCTGCAGCTTGAGTGCCACAGGAGGATGCAATTCACTGTCATTCAGAGAATCCATAGTGCTCCCCTGCCAACTGCAACAGCTTTATTTATTCATTGGTAGTAACTTTTACACAAGTTACTAATCTCTAGATGCTGCTTTGCCCATTCGGAATATGAAAATTTTATATGGCTTTTTGTTTTAAATAGTTACTAAGCACTGCAACTGATATTTTATGTGTTAAAAGCAGGAAACAAATTTGAATGTTCCAAAACTAAGTCAATTAATTTTTTAATAATGTACTTATTCTCTTCTTAGAATTAAAAGTACTATAAAGCACTGACACACTTCAACCCTTAACCTAGTAAACTGTTCACCAGTGACATTACAATTGCTGTAATAAATTTAGTAATGCTTATGATATCTTAGTGCTATTAGCATGAGACGAGCTGTGCACTGGTACTCAGTAAATGGAGCAGGACATTTAGAAAAGTGCCGTTTGCAAGTGGCTCTGCAGCTTCTGTGGCCCTGGAAGGAGTTTTGCAATGCCAGACTGGAATCTCCATGTGGATACCAAAGCAGGGTTAACTTCTTCAGTTAACACTAGATTTGAATTAATTTTCAATTTCAATTCTATTCCTTCAGAGCACTTAAATATGTATGGAATAGGTTGTACTCATAATCTCACAAAAATAAAAAATTGCTAAGAGGAGTGAATGAATACTTGAGGTTAGTGATAAATATTATTAAAGTGAATTATAAGATTAAAATCCCATTTGTTTTGCTTTCAGACAAGCAAGGGTCTGCAGAGGGGCTTGAAGGGGCAACTTCTAGTGTGTGTGTAGCAATCGCTGATGCACCTCTGCCCAGAGACCCTCTTTGCCTCTGGGCTTTCAAGTTTGCCTTTGCTTTTGCTAACACTGGATAAGAGTATTGAAGAATGTTTTGCACTATTACTCCAGGAGAAGGATGAATATGTCATCTTTCCCTCACAGTAGCAGGTTTTACAGCCCTGTCTAAGGTACAGAATTGAAAGAAAGAAAGTGCAGCCCTTATGACTCAGTGGTGAAAAAAACTACTGGGGTTCCAAAGGTAAGAGGCTCCACCTTTCAGGTCTTTCTCTTTGGGCAGGTGCTTTGGGCCACCTGAGCCCTAACTGCTGCATAAGACAACTGAGAGACCTTTTAACTCCCATTTCTAGTCTGAGATGAATGAGTTCACCTCTTCAAGTGAAAGGATGAGCAAAATTGAAATTACAAAGTAATTCAATTCATCTTCAGGGTTGTGGAGTCCTGGCAGCCCCTTAGCCCTCATCAGAATTTGGGCACAATCTGTATATTTGGGGGTACCCAGAAAGAGAACTCTGGACTCTCAAGTGACAATAGATCAGTCTCGGGGAGACAAACCGAAGCGCAGCTGACCATTTTTAGACATGTTGCATAGTGAAGTGTAGCCTCGCCTTCTGTGGTTATCCTGGGGAAAAAGGGGTGCCGGAAACCCCTCTGGCATATTTTGCACAAATAGTGGCTGTTGATTTCCTTTAGTCATTTCCTCATTCCTGCCGTCCCCAGCACCCGGCAGAACATGCCAACAACTGCTGTGTGCCTGCTCCCCGAACGCACTGAGGTACCAGGTGTCTGTGCTGTGAAAAGCATTTTAAGCTACAAATTTCATAATTTCTCATCGTAGTTGTGAGCTCTCAGCTGTGAAATCCCGAGTTTTGATGAACTAGACATGTTACTGTACTCTGTGTTTGCTGAAAGCAAATAGCACAGACTTCTGACATTTGCTTAGGATTTTGAAAAGGTGAAAACTAGAGCAAGGCAAGAGTTTTGGGCAGCAGAGCTAGACAGGAATGCCTTTTTCTTCTGCTGAGATTAGAGGGAAATATACCCACAGAACAAAGTTTTACAAAGTTCCAATGAATGATGTAATTACTGAAATGCTTCCTTTGTGGAAGGAATGCTGTAAACAGCTTTGCAGAAAAACCCTCCAAACCCAACTCCATTGTGAAAGACTGAAGATTTTTCAATGCATATTCTAAAATGTGGAATTTAATTAATATTAATAAAGAGATTCAAAAAGGAGGAGGGACATTCCTCAGACAGTTTCTAAGTATACCATAAGCCCACCATTGGTTGACTGTATGGGGCATCCTGCCCCATATGCAGAAGATGGAATGAAAGCCAAATCAAAGAAATATTTTTAAAGCTTAACAGTTTTTTTTTTTCCAAAGTGCAGAGTCATGACAGGATTTAAAAGCACTCTGATATTTTTAATAATGAAAATCAGTTTCAATAGTTTAAAAAATGGGACTTTCTGGAGTACTCCTACTCCAGTTAAGACAGCAGAGGGAATTTTGCTAAAAATGAACTGCATTTAAATTAATTGTTAAACCCAAAATTTCTTTGTGGATCTGAGTTTAACTTTCCAGATTTACTCTGGAAGATGGAAAGAGAAGAAACAATGCAGCCAGCAGATGCAGCAGGCTCGCTGCAGCCACATCCAGTAGAAGTTTCTGCTGCTTCTACTGGAAAACAGGTGAGAAGCTACAAAACTGCCATCCCATGGCACAGCCTGGGTGCCAGAGCACAGCCAGCTTTAACTTGGTGCTCTGCTGGGATAAACCAGTTCTAATGAAGGAAAAATCCATGGAATGAAGTTGCAACATTTTTTTCTTTTTCAATCCAAGCGAGCTGTGAATGTTAGGCAAATCCTCAAATGCCAAAAATCTTCTAGCTTCCCTAAACATCTGCTTTAGTAACACACTACTACAGACATACTTCTGCAACTTCAGAAAACTTAATTCTTCACTTTTGATACTGGTTTTTAATAGCTCAACATTATAACTCATCTTCCTTGCAGAACCAATGGATAAGTTCTTTTGTGTATTTCACTCTTGCTTGAGTGGGAAAATTAGACTTTTAAAGAACACAGAATGTGGAGCTGGACAGAGCACTCCAGGCAGCACCTACACCTCCCCTACCAACCGTGTTTGAAGCAGCTTCGCACCGAGCTGAGCTGCTCTGCGCTTTTAAACTCAGATTTTTCAGAAGCTAAAATCAATGTAAGTACATGAAACACTACACCTTTAAAGAGTATCAACCTGACCCAAAACCAGTATTTCAGCTAAAAGCTTAAACTGCAGCACCCCCTCATAAGGCAGCGTTTCCTACTGCCCTTGGCACAAGCCCAGCTGCGCACTGCAGCATCCGTAGTGGCTTCCTCAGTAATGAGTCAGTCATGAGGCTGATGGCATGGTGGTCACAAAACCAGATTTTTGTTAAGTTCCTTCTAGACCTGCTTTTCATTCTGTAGTCAGCAGGATCCAGGAAAAAAGGCAGGAAGAATTCCTGGTCTGTAAGCAGCAGCCAGTGCTGTCTCATCAAATGATGAGATTGTTCATAGCCAGGTTGGATGAGTCTTTTGAGCCATGGGCAGGTACACCTTCCACTAGACCAGGTTTCTGGAGAGTTCTGTTATGCCTCAATGCATATATGAATGTTTTTTCCCTTAAAATGGAGGGTCCCCCTTCATATAACTCTTACAGTGGCACATAAATAGGTTCCTCTCAATTTAAACCTTAAAAAATGAAGGAAAACAGGGATTCTGTCTCAATTTAAACTTTGATGTTCACTGCATAAGTCAGGATCTCATTTTATGGGGCCATAACAGGGAGAGAATGGAAACCTCTAAACCTGAGGCTGTGGGTTTAATCTATACACACAGCCTTTTGCTAGCCAGAGTGGCAGGGTTTTTGTCCCAGCCTGACAAGCACACAAGGCTTAAGTGTCAACAGTATGTGCATCAAGGACATTCATATCTGACACTTGCTTTCAAGCGTGGCAGCCCCTGAGGGGACTCTAAGAACTGCAGGGGCTGGGAAGACTACACAGGGCAGTCCAGACAAAGCCCAGAGAACAGCCAAGTGCTAAAACTGTGTGTCATCTGTTCCCAACAGGAATCCCCACCCACTCCACCCCACTGGTTGGAAAAACGCTCTGTGGGCCACCCCTTGTTTGGTGGAGATGTACAAAGAGGATAAGATGGTGAAGGAGTTAGAGCTAATAACAGCCAGAGCAGACAAAGCTGAGGCTTGAATAGATAATGTAGACAGAGCCTGTAGATTGTGGTATATGAAGTGTAACAATGTTATTAGAACATGCCAAATTCCAAACTACAGACTCAGACAAACCAGGCTGGGAGGGTGTGATGCTGTGTAAGGCAAGGACCACTTACAATGAAACAGCAAAAAAATTAAACCAGTAAAAATCATGAAGACCCCAGACCTTAATATTATCATTAGTCTGAATTATTATTGTATAGGTACAATTGCCCAGGAATTTTAGTGTTCAGGCTCCCACTTCGGAGGCAGTCATCCTGAGGTGTGGTGCTTCCCTAAAGGAATCCATCCTTCAGGTGATGTGGAAACATCAAGTGGAATCCTGTTATGCTGCCTGGCATGTGTGATTTCCATACTGGTTTGGAAATTACTTAGTATTTTTGGGGAGAAGGGCCAGGGACAGAGCGGAGAGAAGCAAAAAAGGTACAAAAATCTAGGGAAAATGTTACATCTTGTGATTAAGAGACCAAGAGAAGGATGGGAAGATGCAACATCTGTTTTGTTTGTAAAACTGTCAAATACCAAAGGCTTCAAAATATAAATGGTTAAACTGCAAAACTGTGGCTTTTATTTCCAAACATACAATAAATAGGTCCACCACAACTAGCCTCTAACTTCATTTTACATGGAAGGATTTTAAAATTAGTTTGTGCATATTTAAAAATTAAATTTCCCTTTGCACATAATTCCATACATAACCGGACTGCATTACACACCAGCTCCTGGTCTTGGCACTGTGACACAAGCAACCAATTAGAAACAGAGCTTTGTAGCAAGGACTTGAACAAAAACTGCATTTTGAATAGTTGATAAAACCTCTACCAACAATTTAATCTTTTTCTGTAGTATACAAAAAACTTTAGTATGTGAATGTTGAAAAGCAAGTTGTCTTCTGTTTCAGCAGGTGCTGCAAGGTAAGTGGATTTATTAAGTGTTCACTATTTGCTACATGATACGATTTTCATACCAAAATATCTTTACTGCATAGTAACACTCCGTATTTTCAAATGCAAAAAGAAATTAGATGCAGTCTTTTTATTTTGTCCCTCATCACTGAATTTAAAAGACTTTTTTAACCACAACTCTGTTTCATCACAGTGCAGAAGGCCCTTAGTATTTCAAGGATTTATTCAGTCATATTTTTAATACAAAAGTAGAGGCTGAGGAAAAGCCAGAGTAGTCTATACACAATGCACAATCTGTGTACATTCTGAAGCTGTACCTCTTCAAGAACTATTTATACACTCTTCAAACAAATCCCTTTATCCAGCAATTCAAAATACTTTAGATCAGAAGTTTTATATTAGAATCAATACAATATATGCATATAAATACATTTATACCCTTCGGTTGCTAAACAACCCAGATGGCTGCAAGGATGTGACCTGAAATGGTTCTCCACTGGCTTGGGATACCAAATTGTATCGGCAGCTAACTGTTAACCAAGAGAGTCACAGTAAAAAATGGAGATCTTTGCACAAGGTAGGTGTGCCACAGCATCAGTTAAGACTAGAAATACCAGGTGACACCCTGGGCCCTTCAACAGGGCCAGAATTTCAACTTCTGTGAGATGCAACAAACTGGCAACACTTTCTTCCTCTGCTGATGCTCCCTTTGTGAAAAGTCTCAGCAGAAGAACAAAAACCCAAAAAATACAACAAACCAAAGCAACGCTTTTACAACTGCAAATTTTCAAGACGGGTGCTGCAGCTTCGAAGAACAAAGTAAAAGTTTTATAATAAAAAAAAAAGGGAAAAAAACCCAACCCACCAACCCCAAAAGTAACGTGCAAGTGTGTAATTCAGAAGACAGTAGCAGGGATGGACACAGACCT
>JAOXXN010000065.1:56439914-56454000 GCA_026770055.1 Myrmophylax atrothorax
GCACCTTGCGGGGGGAAACCACGGCGGGCACCGGCCAGCCTGGACACAAGCCCACACCTACCCTCCTTTTCTTTTTGTTTGTTTTTTAAAATTTTTTTGGCGTGAAGTCGCAGTCCGTCTGTGACCAAAACTGCCAAATTTCAGTGAAAGGCACGCCCAGGGCCTCCGCATAGCAGCGTTTTACAACTCCCGGTGCCAGGGCTGTTGGGAAACCGGGCGCACACGTCTCCAAACCAGCCCTAGAGCTACGTCAAACATTGCACAATTCTGCCGTGAACATTCACTCGACTTTTTTTTTTCTTTTTCCTTCAAAGATGAGGTGGTTTTGGCCACGCTCAAAGCTCGTATTTGCTTTACCCGGGCATTTGCGTAATTGAGTTACACCGGCACAAGTGTTTGTACAAACCAGATTTCAAAATCTGACATTGAAGTATTTGTAAAGATCGATTTGGAGCCTTTTGTCGAACCCTGCTGTGGGTTGGTTGTCTGATGCATCCCCAAAAAGCTGCTCAGCTCTCTCAGACATGCGTTTAGATCAATCTGTAGGGTAAAAAACCAACACTCAAGCACAGAGAACTTCCTGCACTGAAGGCGAGTGCAGACCAAATGCACACAAAGGTTCTGTCAGTCTAGTAAGTACTACAGAAACACTTGGGAGTTGCCTGGTGGAGATAGACTAAAACTTTGAGGAAAGATCAGCTGCTCTTTGTGTTTATTCAGCTAAAGAGAACAGGTGTTTTTTTGGAAACCCTCAGGTCGGACAGATCTTCACCCTTCTGTCTCCTGATGGGCACTTGTGACCGGGCAGAGCCAGGCAGGACCTGACCTGAGTGTGGGGCTGAAGGCCAGCGAGGCACAGAAAGCCGGAGCTGACCCCACAGTCCCTCGCTGGGGGACAGGGGAGTCTCTCCAGGCCACCTCTCTCCTGCAGCGTGGTGCCGCCGATTCCTGGGCCACAGCTGCGCTCTGACCTCGCTGCCGGGGGTCACGGAGCACAGAAGGGCAGCGAGTGCTGCTGCAAGAAGCATTAATGAATCCTTTTTGACACGCTGCCGGGACTGTGCTGCAGAGGATGCCTCCCTGGATGGCTGAGGGGTGACACCCCTACCCCCAGGGTCCATCTGCTGCACCAAGAGTGGTGTCAGCACTGAGGGGGAGGAACAGACCAAAAATCCCTCTCGTATCCCTTCCCGCACACACTGTGGCTTAAGTGAAAGAGTAACTCTGAGATGTTCAGGATTCTTCCATCTGCACAAGTCAGCCAGGGACAAGCCAGAGTATTGCACCGGGACCGACTCCTGCCATATGCTAGGGATTATCTCCAAGGAACAGAGAGGGGACAGGCATACAAAGGTAGCTGGTGCAGAAGGGACAGATCTGGAATCATTATGTCTAATGCAGTGTATAAAGGGGTAGCTGAACAAGCAGCACCACCAAAGTGTTCTCCTAACTTGAGCAAAGATTAGGTTTGGTAGATTTGACCCCCACTGGACAAAACTCCATGATGTCTGGGCAGCCCCACAGCACTGGTATAGTCCTGGACAATTCCTCCCTCTCTACAGCTCCAGGGAGCAACACAAAGCCTGAGCCTCTGGTGCAGCCATTCTGCTGTCCAGCAGACCTCCCAGAAAGACACCAAAACACTGGTCACCCTGCTCTCCCAACTCTTTCTCAAGTGATTGCCCTGAAGTGGTCAGCTGTTCTGTAATTAATTTTTGTTCTGTGCAACAGAAAAGGGTGTGGGGTGCTGTCTACAGTGTGTGTTTCTAGAAAGGTCAGTTGTGTTTCAAACATGCTGTGACAAGAGCTACAAATAAAATGAACCTAGAGTTGTTCAAATACCTGCATCAGAACTCTGAATTTATAGCTTAACGTTTGGAGAAGTTAACAGAAATGACACAAAATATGCTGATTATTTGGAAAGGGTTTTGTAATTTTTTTTGCTTCTGTCAACAGTGGGATTCACGTAAGGGAACTGGAAACTAGTTCACCTTGGGGATGTTTATGTCCCATGCCACTTGCACTGACTCTATAGGAGCTGTGCTCGTCTCAGGGTGAAGAATTCAGAGGGCTGAGCTCATGTATAAGGTCTTTCTTGACAAAAAGATTTCTTTAAAAGACCCTTACTTTCTCAAATGAGGTCATGTTTTAGGAGTCTGGTGCTCTCCCATTTTGACTTAAACTGAGCTTAAGGGAAACAGAGGACTAGTAGGATTTTTTAATGATTTAAACGTGGTCTTTCAGTATGACTATGCTCACTGCAGCAGGCCAGGATATCATTCTCATGAGCAGCACTTTTGCTTTTGCAGCAGTTTTCACATGAAACAGAAAAAACCCAACCCCCAACCCAATCAAGTCTCTGTATAACTCATCCGAAAGGATCACTGGAGGTCTGCTACTTCTCCTTAACATCGTACTAGGCATCTATTCAAAAAGACAGTTCCAGGAACACAGGAACTAATGAAGACTGCTTTCCTATGGATTTATGCCTCTGATTAATTACCTCTGAGTCTAAGGTACAAGTTTTAATTGAAGCTGGTCTCATGCCTGGAAACTTATGTCTCTCCCTTATCTGATTACTGGCTATCAGTATGGAATGCAGTGTTCTTCTGATCTCTCATCTTCACACTTAGAAAAATTCTAAAAATGTAGTGATGGTGAGATCTGCCAGATTTGGTTGAAATTAATTAAGTATTCTAAAGCTGAATGGCAGGATGATCCCGTATGCCATACTTCCATAGAGAAGTGAAAAAGGCAGAGCATACTGCACTAAAGCCTGGTTAGTTTTACCACCTCTTTTTGGTGGTAAAGCCCCTGTGAACAATCTAATCCTACACTTGCTTGTATTTTTTAAGGAAAAGCCATGACTCAAGATGGTTATTAAAAAAAAAACACCACCCCCTTACTGAATATTACTCAGAGTAGTAAATCAGCCATTATTCTGTCAAAATAATCAAAAGAAAAAGCACTTTCTCCCTACACCTTTCAAACAAAGCAGAGATACAAAGGCAAACCACATCACTGACTTCAGTTAAAAAAACAAAAAACCATTCAACAATTTTATCTTAAACTTCAGTCAGCTCATTGGACACAAAACAATTCCAACACCCAGCCCTTTCCATATCTAGCCTTTCCCTCAGTAATAATCTCAAATACAGAAAAGTGAATTTGTTACAAGTTCCAGTTTTCTCCTCCAAGTATTAAACTCTTATGGGTTTTGGGGGAGTTTTTTTAGCAATATACTTGTTCTTCTCTTTAGAAGTCCTGTTTTGGAAGCTTGCACAACCCCAGGCTGAAGTTGCATTGTATTTTCTTGATCTCTTCTCCAAAACTTGTCTGTAATTGGCACATGAAAAATATCATATACTATTCCTTTGTTGCAGCATTTTACTATTGCAGTACATACTTGCACTTTCCACATGCTCCCAGGGGACTTTAAAATGCAGCAGGCATGTGGATACAATTTCTTTTTAATTCTGTTTTTGAAAGAAGTCATGTAATCACCTGTATCTTCAATTACTCTTCCCTAAGAAGATGACAGTTTAAATGACTCAAATGTTTTCCCTGCAATGCAAAGCTGCCTCTGGCTTTAGGTTTTGCTGTTGACATGCTGGTCATGCATGAACATACCACAATAATTCTTCAAGTCATAAAACACTCATTGTAGGGAAATCTTGGTTAAGCAAAGGAGTAACTGCTGTTTTTCTTGTGTTTTTTTAAAGAGCTACCATACCAACTTACAAAAATTATGGCAGATAATGATATTTTAGTATTTTTCCCTGGCTTCATTTTAAGAAAAAGGTGCTATAAGCATCTAAAGTAAGTCTGTTTGCTGACAAATTATTCAATGGGATTTCATCTCTTCACGAAACTTCCTTGAAAAAATAGGAAAATTTATCTTTACTGTCAGCTTGGCAAGAGACACCAAAAGAGTTCAGACAATCCTTGTGAAAGCTTGTAACTGAACAAGTCAGGTTGACAAAAATACGTATGTTCCCAAGATGTTTATTTCATTTCTTTGAAATTTGGTGTCTTTGTACTTTTAGTATTAGTCACAGTGTGAAATCACACTCATTTAAGAGTTGATGAGCAAACAAAATTTGTCATCATCAGCCATGGTTTTTTGCATATGGGACTATACACCCCAGGCCTGAGACACAAGCATACTTTCACTTTGAACAGTAGTTTTTGAAAGCATTTTTATTTGTCTTATCCTAGATGTCAGCAAATAAGGATTTTTTTTCATTCTACCTTTTGACAGCTGTTAGTTATATGGGAATATGGAATAGTTTGCAGGACCGTAAAGCAGCCATACACTCGAATCAACAGTCTGAGACACAAAAAATCCATAATGGTCTAAGTAATTACAATATTAAATTACGCTCTCAGTCAATTTACAATAATGCCTTTTAAAATGCCTACTAAAGCAGCCCAGACGTACCTGAGTCTTCAAAAAATGTCTGAGGACAGCTTTGAAAACAGGTAATTCCTGGTGAGTCTGAAGGCTCGGCTCATGTCAGTCCCTAACCTGCTCAAGGCTGAAAGCTGCGCCTCTGAGGCAGTCTGGCCAGGAAAGCTGCTTTTCATCCAAAGAAATGGTTCCCTCTTCAAGGACCAATTTGTCCTTTAGGCAAACAGGGCTATGTTCATAGAGACAGGCAATGTCTTTTGCTAGACAAACTCACAGATTAAAAGAAAACAACAAACACCAAACAGGGAAGCAGACAAGCCCTTGTTACTGCAGCCTGGATCCTCACAATTCTTGCATTTGGTGAATGCCTGAGCTCCAGAACCTCATATTTTCTGGCAAGGGAGGAGGAAAAATAATACCACAGGTAAAGAGGCAGAAGGGGACAGACACTCAAGGTTACCTGAGAAGGAGGATTTGATATTAGCTATGAGCTTGAAAGTACTTTGTTTTGTGCCAGTCTGCTGCAGCCCAGTAACATCACACAAACCAACAGCCTTGTTTCACACATGCCATTGATGACTGTGCAAGCTCCATGACTCTTTTCCCTAGGAGCACAAAAAACGCTGCTAGAAGTGGCAGCAAAATCTGTCAGAAGCCTTTCCTAATTTAACAGAGGCCAAATGATTTCCCATTTATATGTAGAAATTAAGAAAATCCCCAGCAGCAAGTATCATCTCTCACCATTTATAATAACAGCTCACTAAGTAATTTAGAATTTACCTTCTTACAGGCACTATATCATTTCTGATGTCTCTCAGTACCTTAAAGGAACAAATAGAGGGGAAACATTGTATTAACCTTTAGGTGATGTATATTTAACCAAGACCTCCTTGAATTAGCAAAGAAATAACAATGGCAGTTAGAAAATGAAGCTCTTTTTTTTAATTCCTTTTTCCTTCTTTTTCTTTTCCTATTAGGAGAAGCAGAGCATGAGCAGCTGAATTAGTCAGAGATATTATTAAGGCAGTGGAGAGAAAAAGCTGATTTTACAGATTGATCTCTGCAAAATCAGAGCAGCTGTAGGTACACATCAGTTATGTACAGTGACTGTGCAAGTTTCAGCAATACCAATTCTTGTACCTGCTGAGCCAAGACATCAGCCTTGTAAAAGCACATATTTGGCTTAAGTTTTAAGAATGTAATAAAACAGGGTATATATATATGTGTGTGTGTGTATACATATATATACACACACATATAACTCCATAAATGTATACTTACCTAATACCTTTCCTGTTAAACCAAACAGTCTCTACAAGTTGTTTTAACCAGGCACAGCTTCCTCAGTAAAGGAATGCACTCAGCTAGATCCATTGTCCAGTTATAAATACACACACATGCATCTGACAGATATGACAGTTATGAACAAAAATTGATAGTATTTCATACCAGTAACATGCAGACAGTTTAGACTGTTTAAACACAGGTTAGAGGAGATTTGGGGAACCTTCACAAAGGGACAGAAGATACTTAGTTATTCAACTCAATGTTGATGTTCCCTTTATAAAACTGCCTGACTTTCTGCTTTACCCTAAGGCATCTGCTGTCCAATTCAGTGGTTCACACAGAGAGAAGTATCAAGAAAATTACCTACAGATTTATAATTTTGGAGAAATCTCTGATACTACAACACTACCAAGTAAAGCAGATTGTTATTTCACTGGGAAGTATGAGAGTTTGCATCAACATTTGTAGAAGTTGAAGGTACTGCAATACCTATCAGTTGAGTGATCTCTCGATGGATTTTAGGATGTAGCATTGGCTTTTCTTTGGTGCACCCATATCATACGGACTGAACCTGCAAGTGCATATACGGTATTTCATCCTGTAATATGAAGTTATTAATCAAGATTTAATTGAGGAAACAATGTTTAACTACTACATCCCCCACAGATTATGTAATGCCAAGTTTAATACAAGAAATATTTTCAAGTTCTCTGAAGACTCACACCAAGTGTGTGGTTTTGTGCAATGGAACCAATATTCATGCAACTATTGAGTTTGAAAAATTTAGTGAAATTCTATAATTCTTCCTCAAAGCAGATGCTTCTAATGCTCTTGTTCAAACCAAAAGCTCAGTAGTTTCCTCTTCTTGAAGTGATATTCAGATGTCCTTAACACCCCTTCGGTAGCACCCCCCACCCCCAAGCCCCCCGTTCAGGGTCTGAGAAACTGCAAAGGACAGTGCATTGTAGGAAGGGTCACTCGTGGGAAGGCCAAGCCTGGCAGACGCAGTGAGGTTCTCTCTTCATGTTCAGCAACTTGCTTGGTTCAGATCTACAGAAAACAACCGAGTCTGAGGCAGACGTTTTCCACTGGCAGAGCCAATGCCGACACATTTCAAAAACTAATTCAGCTTTCCATCTTTTCCTCTTCTCTACTCCCTGCTACCTCAGGGCTTTTCCCCAGTAGCAGCTTGTGATGGCAAACATTTCTTATTTTATAACAAAACCATACTTTGTACTTGAATTATCCCTTTCTCCCAAAAAAGTCTCACAGGAAGAAGCTTAATTATATACACTCTTAACCAAATGTGAAAAAAGACCACGATCCCATGCTGTATTATCTTTTGTTATTAGAAAAAAACAAACAAGAGGAAACCCTTGGTAAGAGTGGAGCATCTTAATTATGACAAGACATCATGACATAGCAGTGAGATTTAAAGGCCGCTAATAACACTTTTTGTAGTAATTAGTGCAAGATAGTTATCCCATATAAACAAATACTTGATGGTAGACTTCAGTGATAAACAATTCACTTGATGACATTTACATATAAATACACATAAATAAAAACCTATGTAATTTAGGTTTGTAGTTAACAAAAACTATGGTCTGAAATGAATTAAATGTAATTGTATCTAGCTGGATCAAAGCTCTTCCTCTAATGATACTCCAGTATGCAGGGTATGAAAAGCATAAATGTACAATTCTCAGTTTAGCAAAGTACTACTCTATAAAACAGAATAATGAAAACAGCTCTTACATTTTAATGTAAAGTATAAAATTGTATATTTACATTTACATACACTTTACTGAACTACACTGGGTAGCTCATGGTAAAAAAACATCCCTTTTTGAAAATCTTGCAAAAAATACATCAACTGCAGATATGATCAGAAGTTACAAAGTTAGCAGCTGACATAACATCTGTAGTAAAAATATATTTTAGGAAAATACCTGGAAAAATCTAAACACCAATAAACATTTTAAAACTATTTTTGAAGTAAAAATTGTAGCAAAACCCAGAAGCCAGCAAGAGTAACAGGAACTATTGCATACTGCTCTTTAAGAGCCATGTAGCGACTTAGAACAGAAGCAGCAGACATGGTAAGAGGTTCGTGATGTAACACAGTGGAAACCGGAGGAAAATAGGAAACCAGTTACCCGCCCTCTGTCTCTGTTTATTACCATTTTTATGGGGAGAAGATGAGAGAATTCCTCTCACTGAGCTTATCCTCCATCAAAGGCTGAAACAAATTGGCAAGAGGAACCCAATTTCAGGAGCCTTGAAGCCCAAACTTAGAAACATTTACCGTATGTACTTACAGTTCAGTGGATGACAAATCAGATTATATTACACTACAAGTTGCAGGTTAACTTTAAGAGTTAACACTACTTTGCAATATGAAGTGCTTCTTAAAATATATATCTATATAATACAGGTATTTGTCTAATACTCGTGCAGATTTGACAGAACAAAACTGTGGAGTCTTTTTCTTCCCATTAACATTAAACTCTCAAGTCTTTTCTTCCCATTAACAGATCTTTACCTCCTACACAGGAGTTTCAGGATTCAACAAGGATTTCCACAATATGATCAAGCTCATTAAGGTCAGATTTACAATTAGAGTTTGAAGCTGTATTTGTTGGAGAAGAAAACGTTTCAAGCCCGTCACAGTGTCCCATTTTTGTGTTGCTCATCATGCCAGTTAACATAGTATCAAGATCATAATAAGAATTGTCAACTTCTGAAAACAGATCTTCAACAGAATTAGGACTTTTATTCTCCAGTGTCTCAAATATTTGATCTAAAGATTTTTGAAAGTTTCCTTTATTTTCTTGTGGATTCTCCATTTCCCACACACTGCTCTGCAAGTTTCTTGGAGCTTGCACTGAAGAGGCTGTTGACATTGTTTCTGATCTGTCTTGTCCCTGGTCACCCTCAAAGTCTTTACTGAAAGTACCATAGCTTGGAACATGCTTTCCCTCAGCTTGCTCCCTGGACGAACGGCAGAGGATATCTGTTGAAACGAGACGATCCAGGGATGCCTGCCCTGCACTCTGTGTATTTATCATCTGCCAAGTCCCATCCTGAGTCATTTCCTCTTGGATCTGCCGTACCGTGTTGGCTATAAGTACCGAGCGACAAAGGTTGGGTTCAACCAGCATGTGACACAGCTGAAGTTTAACCAAGGACATATCTAAAAGCGACTGCCGCTGAAGATTATAGGAAGGAATAGCCTTAATACCAGCCAGAGTCCCTTCAATATCTTCTTCACCATCAAAACATTTTCTCTTTAATCCTCGCACAAACATTGTGTCCTATTAAAACAAAAAAATCAAACAAAAAATCTTGTACAACATCAACAGCTCAAGAAGGAGGGAAACAAAAAAGACTAAAAAACAGCTGCAAACTTTAATTGTAAATTTAAAAAGCAAATTCTTTAAAGACAGAAACATCAGAATTGTCATACCGGGTTACAGAATGGCCAGTGTGGTACAACAGGGGTCAGGAACACATGGACTGGGTGCCAGAGAAGCCAGGGGTGAGCAGGTGTCTACAGGGCGTGGCATCGCAGAGAGGTGGGGGCTCCTGGCTCCCATGGAGCTCCACACCTGATGGGAGTCAGGAGCTGCTGCTTCGCACAGAAGCAACATCCCAACACTGTATTTCACCTACTGGAGAGGCAGCGTCTCCTCGCTCCTCCTGCGTTCCTATTGGCATGTTTAACCTCTAATTTTGGAAATAAAAATACAACCTGGCATACCACCTTTTAAAAGATTTCACCCCTCCAGAACATTAACATGCCTAACAGAGTAACAGGAAAAAATACTGCGAGCAGCATATGTGAAAAGATCAGCTTATTTTGGCTACAGAGAGAGTGGTAGTATCTGCATTTGTTCCATGTAACTTGAGACACTCAGCTGAGGTGCCCAAAGCAGTCCTTCCGGTTCCCTTACTGGGGTGAGTAAGTGAACTGCATAATTCCAATCAGACTTGTGCAAGTCCAGTAAGGACAGTAACAGCCATCCCTCCATCCTTCTGTGCTCCTTTCCCAGTTGACTGTAAGACAGCAAAATTCCTGTGTTCCTAGTTTAGGTTCACCAGCTAAAAATACATGGGGTGCATGCAGGGTTCTCATTACTCACATCTAAAAATCTGAACCTTCCAAGGTGTGCCTCTCAAGTACCAGTCTCAGCTCTTCTTCTGAACTGCACTATTTTTGACAACAGGGCCTCACACACATATTCCAGCTGATGCTTGAAATACAGAGTAACTTTTTTTAAATGCAGTAGACATAATTTATATTTTAGTCTTATAAAAATCAGGCCGCAAATGAAAGCTGGTGCCTGATCTTTTCCATTTAAGCTTCTTCGTTACTTCCCTTTTAAGTCTTGGAATTCCCCTTTGTCCAATATTTGGGAATTTTTTTTTAATGTAGTGACCCAAACAAAACAAAGTTTTCAACAAAAAGCTCATAAAACCAAAACACAGTGTCTTTCTATGTAATTTTCCGTTTTCCTTGGTAAGCCCTAAACTCTGACTTGCTTTTCTGGTTGCTACAGCACATTCCATGTATTTTCTGAGAGCTCCCTCTCAGCTTTTTCAGTCACTAAAAATCCACCAAAGGGCAACAACACTGTTCTTTTCAAAACACATTACATGCTTATCTACTTTGAAAACCTGGGGATAGCACAGTAGTGAGATAAACACTTGGTCTGACTCTGTACAACACTTCTTACAATGCTGTGTATGTCCATGAAATAACCTTTTTTGGTATTTCCCAACTCTTAAAAGATTTCCTTCTACTGAAGGTACAAAACTCTTCAGAAATCTTAATGTGCAGAGACCACAATTTGGAATACATGAACTTGGTCTTATGGTTATTTTTCATAACTTCTTAAAAAGTTATCCATGGATTAGCAATATATTAAATACTTTGGAATTTCCTTCAAAGTTTTATCCTGTGACCTAATATATTTGCATTATTCCCATTAAACACAACACACGTTTTTGCTTGATAGTGCCTTTTCCAGATTTTTAGACATTCCTGCACATTTCCTATCAAAGGATATACTATTTATTTTTTTCTACAGTTGTATGTACAGTAATTTTTGAACACACCCTCCCCACAGGTGAAACCACCTCTAGAAACATCCTTTGGTACTACTAACAAACTACGTCATCAAACATTAAACACTGTGCAGAGTTTGAAGCTTCTTTTACTTCAACTTACGTTCTTGTGAAGAGTAATTAAAACTTTAATTGAAAGTTAACCTGGTTTACATACATCTTCTGTTTGGTATTTAAATGCCTTACAAAGCACACCAACAGAGGAGCAGAAAGCAGCAGAAAACATGAAAACCTCAATACATCACATGCACTTGGGCACGTAGAACCAGAGGAAAACTGTTTATGGGATCTTAAAAGTAAACCTTTCACAGCACTCACTGGGGTTTTTTATAACACTTGCCTCAAATTAGTATCTTACATCATAAAGCCAGTTCTTTGCCACCCTGTTCTCCAGACTGCACAAAACACTTCATTTACAGTTTCATTTGAGAAGCAGAAAATGACATACCAGTAATTGTGTTTGATGCAGTCCTTCCTCTTCTCCCATGCTACTGAGCAAGAGTCCATACAGCACAAACGAGAGCACCACCTACCAAGCAGGGAGAAGCAGGACAGGATATCAGGCAAGGTCAGGAGATGCAGAACAAAATAGTTTTGCTTGAGTATCTCTATCCTCACATCACTCCTTGAATAGTACTATTAAACCCAATTCACAGCTAGAGCACAGAGGAGATTTGCCAACAATACACCCGAAATCTGCAGCAGAAGGAAACTGCCAGTTTAATTCCAAGTCCTGGGCTATTACCCTGACCTTTGGACCAGCCTCTCCCTTATCCCTACGCCTTTGCCATTTAAAAGCAAACAAAATCTTCGGTGCTCTTCTGAAAAATTTAAGTGCACACAAAAGCTCTTGAAAGGAAGTCTTTGTTACTTTTACTGCAAACCCATTCAGTTTTCACCCTGCTGTACAAACCTGTGTGTATCTCTGTAGCATCCAGAGAAAAAGAGCAGGCACTCACAAACACAAAACTGAAACACAGCTAAACCAGAGAGAATTTTCCTTTACCAGCACAGAAACTTTATGACTAAGATTTATTTTTCAAGATGACAATAATGAAAGTAATGACAGCAATGAAATTGTTTTAACTATAAAGGCCGAGTTTTTAAAACACAGTTAAGGCAAAATAAGATGTTATATATCAAACACAACTTCCAATTACATGCAACAATTCCCTTAATTACTGAATCTGAAAAGAATGCTGTTTCAACAGGCTACAAAAACTTTTATGATAAACTATGAAAACAATTTAGATACATTTCTAGACATGTCTGTACAGTACAAGACAGTTCTGTGTCTGCATACCTAGAAAAGAAACAAGTAAAGTGGATGCATATGGACATCTCCTCTTGTTTTATATTGTGGGCAGTAACAAACAATTTTTCAAGAGTGTTTTCCTCTCAAAGCTGTGAGGGAAGAAAGTGGCTGACAAAGGACTTGGGAGTAGGGGGTGCAGAAAACATATTTTTCCTCAAGAAGCTGGATAGCCATTAAAATACCACAATGAAATAAATCCCCCATCTTTAACACTTTCAAGCCAAAATCTTTTGACTTGATCCCAAATATTCAGACTAAATGCTGTTTCATGGAAAGTGTATTTCAACCAACTCAGTCTCAGCCTCTTTTATGGACTGAGCTCACAGCAACATTCAGAAGTGTCTCAAGGGTCCTGAACTACAACTTCAGTCAGACACCACAGTATCAAGTCAATAAACTATTCCTTATTTCTGGCAAACACTTTATGACACTATAAAGGTTCAGAAACTTTTGCTCCCCAGGTATACACTCAAAACATTCTACAAATGAAAAATTACCTCTTTGAGAGCCTGTGTATGGTAACTATTTGAATCCCAGAATTCCCATTTTACTGTAGGGTAGGTGACAAGGGCATAAACTTTGTTTGAAAAAAACTCAACCAAACAAAAAAACCCCACCCCACAATAACTACAGGTAAAGATGGTGCAGTCAAACACAAATTGAAATATTTTCTGGGGCTATTTGGTATATCTGATAATTTTAGGGGAAGAGGTTTCTGCCTCTCAAAATAGTGGACCAGTACAGGAGGGGAGTGTTGACAAGAGCTATTGGTAAACGACCCATTATCACCTCCATGAACTAAATGACAGGGGATGGTGGCACATCAGTCCAGGGCGGAATCTATTTACATACTAAAGAAGGAAAGTTTTCCCAGGCAATATAATAACGTGCAAGACCTGCTGCGTGTAATTCCAGGTTCTTCCTTTTCTGTTAGTATAAACTTAAGAGGATTTGTCCACCACAGCAATCACTTTTTTCGGTTCTATTACCTGGCACACGTGTGGGCATCAGAATCCCAGTTCTTCGTAAAAACACTTTCCATAGCCATTATCAGATGCAATTAAACCCTTGTGCACAAATGACCTCTCAGAGACTTCTCTGCACTATCTCCAACAAGCAGTCATCTTAAGAGAATGCTGAATTTAAAACTAATTAAAATCTCATTACATTTTCCTATGGTTTTATGTATTAATGTACTCAAAAAGGCATTACCGTTGTGTAAAACCTTTTGGTACACAAGAGCAAGACTGCTCCTACTTCACAGTCAAGGTGTTTAAAATCCCCCAATAATTTCAAGCAGCATCTGCCTCTGTTCAAGAGGCAATATCTGCACTAGTTACATCATCTCCCTTCTTCCACTGCTATCCCAGTGTCACAAGCCCAAACTTGGTGTGCTAAAGTTAACTTCTGTTCCAAACACCTATACAAAACAAAAAAAGCTGTCAAGGAGACAACAGCCAGCTGCAGCACAATGCACCAGGAAAAAAGGAATTTAATGGGTTTTGGTGTTTGCTTTGTTTTTAACAGCAGCACAGAGAGCGCAGTATTATGTAATTCATGACAAGTTTTGCTTTTAGGATTGAAAAATTCTCAGTCTGCTTTACAAATAAGGTGCTTGAAAGTTGATCCAATTCTTACTAGAGCATCACCTTAAAGCATTTCAGATTCACGCTCAATTCAGACTCATATATGCTGCCCAAAGATAAGAACTAAACTGAAGAAGCTGCTTCGCATTAGTTGGGGTAACAGAGAAGGTAGGGAATTTTAGCAGGGCTCATCTTCAGGAGGAAGGAGACAAGACCTACCTAGGCCAGTGCTGGAGGTTCAGTGAAGCCCAGTCTGCTTCTTTCTGTACAGCCGTAAGCACAGCGATGATGGTTAGCAGGGGAAGGCAAGAAGGGGCTGTGCGTCCCCTCTATCACTAATCCTCTCCACTCCAACAC
>JAOXXN010000065.1:56454536-56470821 GCA_026770055.1 Myrmophylax atrothorax
AGCTCAGGTGGCCAGAAACGCCAGTGGCATCCTGGCTTGTATCAAAAGTAGTGTGGCCAGCAGGACAAGGGCAGTGCTTGTTCCCCTGTCCAGTTCTGGGCCCTCTGTTCAGGAAGGACCTTGACGTACTGGAGTGGGCCTAGAGAGGAGCAGCGGAGCTGGGGAAGGGTGTGGAGTGCATGTCCCATGAGGAGCAGCTGAGGGAGCTGGGGAGAAAAGGAGGCTCAGGGGTGACCTTCTATCACTACAACTTCCTGAAAGGAAGGTGTAGCTGGGTGGGAGTCCGTGTCCTCTCCCAGGGAACCAGTGATAGGATGAAAGGAAATTCTCTTAAAACTGTGCTAGAGGACGCTTAGGTTGGAGATTAGGAGGACTATCATTCACAGAAAGGGTGAGTAGCCACTGGAACAGGTTGCCCAGGGAGGTGGAGGAGTCACTGTCCCTGGAGGTGTTTAAGGAAAGACTGGACATGGCACTTGGTGCCTTGGCTGACATGGTGGTGTTTGCTCATAGGCTTGTCTCGATGATTTGTGAGGGCTTTTCCAACCTGATCGATTCTGTGACTTGTGTCCCCGGCGCTGCCGCTGCCCCGCTGAGCAAACCCCCCTTCCCCAAGCCCTGCGCGCCGCTGTGACCCCTGCCCGGGGCAGCCGCACATCTGCAACCACTTAGGCCGCCCCAGCGTGTCCCGGTGGCTCTCCCGGCCGAGCAGCTCCGTGCCGGCTGCTCCAGAGCAGACAGAGGGAAGGAGGGGCGGCTGGCCCGGGCTGCGGCAGCCGCAGAGCCGGCAGCTGCCGCCTCCCGCCCCCGGGGTGCGGCGGGGAGGGAAGGAAGTGGGGGAAGAAAGGGGGAGCAGCGAGGCTTGAGGGCTGAGGTTCCGTAGGAAAGGCTCGGAAACAGCAGAGCTGTAGCCTGGTACGATAAAGCAGGAGGAAACAGCATTTCCATGGCAAAGTAAGATCTGCTTTTCGGACAAGACAGGTTGCAAAGCACAGTGTTTCCCCTTGTTTACTTAGTTTCCTGCACCGCGCTTTGGTGGAAAAACAAGATCAAAATTGTGCGAGAACGATACCACAAAGAAAGATTCTCATGCTCTATCCAACTTGTTACTGTATGTCCTAAGTTGGAAGGGATCTACAAGGATTATGGAAGTGACAGCTCCTGGCCCTGCATAGGACAATACAAGAATCACACCATGTGTCTGAGAGTGTTGTCCAGATTCTTCTTGAACTCTGGCACGTGTGATGCTGTTGATTATTTGAGTTTGGTTTGAAGTTTATCTCCCTCTCCCTCTCCCTCTATATATATATATTTACCCAACTCATTTAATAAGGATTTCACTTGGGAAATAAAGGCATAACATCAAAGCATGAAACACGGCTTTGGATCTGATGAATCAATTAACCAGTCTTTGCATTAGACTTTCACTTGACTCAGGTATTTCTTTAAAAGTCTCTAAGTGACAAACATTTAGGTGTTCTCTACCGTGGTACCCAGACTTGCAGCAAGGAAGCAAAGTTTCCACATGCAATATTTAATACCGTTAATACATCTTTGCCACTTTATAGTAACATGGGAGGCTAATGGAACAGGTTAACTCCTTGGAAAGCAGCAGTGAAAAGAGTATCTTGTGCACATCTGTTACCACAATGTCATTAGGAGTCAGGACAGTCAGAAAAGAAAGGTACCAAAATTTCCTTTCCTATTCCAATTGAACCAGTTGCCCTCAGCAGAGACAAACATTTCCTATAACACAGAGTTGTCACAGGTTTCTGTAATTCCCAGTTCGCTCAGTCTTTTCTTGTGCACCTGGCTCTTCTCTGCAGGAGTGGCCCCAAGTTCATTTGCAATTTCATGGTTGCCTTCATTTTCTTCAGAAATCTCAGCTTGCATAGGAAGCTCCAACTCATCGGCTGCACGTTCAGGTACTTGTTCTTGCCTGAAGCCTGTACACAGGCTGGTCAGCCCCTGACTGGGTCGGGCTGCGTATTCTCTTTTGTTTTCTCTGTTGAAGCATCCTTTACATCAGAGGGCATAATTGGTCTAACCAGGACCACAACATACCCTTCATTATTATAGATCACATTTTTATGGTTATATTGGGGGTGTCATAATGTTCATCTAAGAAATTCTTTGTAAGTATTCCCTCCTTGCAGTGGTGCATGCTGTTGTCTTACAGAGAGCATGCACTACCTGAATGTATTTCCACACCAGCACCCTTGACACCACACAGGTCTGAGTTTTTCATCAATAGCTTAGCTGATGTTTGCACTGTTATGCCTATGGTTTCACATTGTAGCACACAACTCTCCAGAGTGTTTTTCCTGTGTTGGAAATTCAAAATCTCTTCCACGACATCATGCTGCACTAACTTCAAACTGGAGATCCTTATATTTGCTCCTGTACAGTCAAAATAGTTGTTTCCCTTGTTTTTCTATCGATATTTGCTGACAGGCCTTAGCCTTCCAGTTTGACTGAACCAGCACTGTAGAACAGCCCATCTACAACACAGTGACCAGGACAGATGATGACTGTGTCTTCCTCCTAACAGGCATTTACAGCTGTCAGCAGGTCATGGTGAAACTCTACTTCTATTTCTAGTTCTTTGCCACAGTTCGCTACAAGCCCAGAAGGCACACGGTATTCAAAGATGTCATGATGCAACCTCAGTCAAGGCTCAACACATCACACAAAGGAATCAAAGTCATCCTCCTCATCCCAGTCCTCCAGATGCACTGGTAGAAGAACCTGACACACTCTACAGCTTCTGCTGTCTGGGCACATTTTCCTGACTCATCATATACAACCTGATGCTTTAATTGCACAATATATAGATTTTAACATAGACTTTTTAAATACTTTTGGTATAACTTATTAATGCCTTTGGCCTGTTAGTACTGCTGTACAAGATTCCTGAAATATTGTTTAATATTTCTTGTCAAGAATTCTAATAGACAAAGATTGTAATAAGGTAAAGAACATTTTATCTGTATGAAGTGTTCTTAAAATAAGACATAACAGGCACATTACTTGATATAAGAGAGGCAAAACTATTCAGAAGACCCAGAAACCTTGACATTGTTCCAAGGAGAGCAGAAGATGCTGAGGAAGACAAGGATAAAGGGTCTTTGGGGCCACTGACTCAATTTTGGGAGGCGTGCCTGGGGGAGGACCAAGGGGACAGACAATTTTTGGGTTAGGTGTAACCATGATGGAATGGTTAGATATAATTAGCTAGCGTTATAAAATTGCAAACCGTATGTTGTGTGTGTGTGCAATACACAGTATGTATATTGCGCACCTAAGGCCTTAGTTAAAGAACTGCTCTTGATCTTTCTACACTAAAATTGTGAGGTTTTTTAGGCAACAAACCCACAGCTCCTGCAGTGCTGTCTGATGTCCCTTCAGCTTCAAGGGTTCCTGCATACGCTGCAAGGTAAAGCTGCTGTCCCATGACTTGCACAGGAAGGGGCTCTCTGAGTTGCACAACTGCTTTAAGAGCTGGGTACTCCACACCAACCACCCCAACAAGAATCTCAGATGCATTAGTATGCTGGATTTCCTGCCATCCACATGGTTCAAAGATTTTTTGCAGGTACTCAGCTCAGAATTGTTTCACCTCAGAAGTTTTGCAGTGTAAAGGAAGAGTTTGGACCCTGGGTTGGCAGAGACAGAGTTAGTTTGTTTCAGCTTGAGCTGGTGCCTCTAGAGAGGAACCCCAAAGAAAGAAATTCCTGGGCCTTTATACTCTTACAGTCTGTGCACCCAATCTTCACATGCTCTTCACGCACTCAATGGCAGTTTATGGTCTGGAGTCTTCTAACGCTTCTTTTTCCATGTCCATGTGGGTCTTGAATTGTTCTTATCTTTCAGCTTGGGGCCCTCCAGGGCCTCAACCTTATCAGAAGATACTGTGTTTTTCTCTGTTTACTCCCCTGCTTAACTGTCCATGCTAACAAACCGTTCATTCGAAGTTCCCAAGCTTTGAGCAGGGTGCACTCATTCTAAGCTGTGAGTTGCAATTAAACTTAATCCTAGACAATTAATGTCTAATATTCCATAAATAAACTTAATTTAATCCCCAACATGCAGTCAGCCAAGATGTAATCCTGGTAAGCTCTAAATTGCTCGTAAAACAAAAGATGATCGGTGTGAAAAATATCTGGAAAAAGCCCATTCCCGTCTGGCACAGTTCTTCCTAAATCAGTCCCTGTTTTGTCGGTACTGCCACAGTCACTCCAGGAATCAACACTCCAGATACTGAGCATCTTCCTGGAGCAGATCTAGGCTCCCCCTCAGTGTGCTCCCGCAGGCCACTGCCTCTCCCAGCCAGCAGCAGGGCCTGACTGTCCTCCAACAGCGCCCTGGCAGCCCCGCTCGGCAGGAATTCAAATAGGTATTCCCACAACAAATCCTACAGAACCTTTGAGCCTCCACAGAGGCCCCTTTCGAGGCAGTGTGAGGGCTGCTCCCTGGAGGATCACTGCTAGAAGAGTTCATTTGCATTGCTCTTTGTAGTGATAGCATCATCTATATAGTAAGGTACTTAAGTCCCCTCTCCTTATCCTCTTGTTTTTTTTCTGTTTAGGTACAATGAGAATATCTTGACTTTCTTGTTTGTGTTTTCACCCTCCACCCCCAATAACCTCTCCAGTGAAACAAGAGGATGTCTTGTGGCTTTAAAAACTGCATTATCTACGTTTCTGATTAAATCAGTGAAAGAAAAATTGTGAAAGGTTCTCTGTTTTCTTTGAAAAGCTGAGAAACTATGGATGTCTTATCAAGGTATGACAAGATCTGATAATTTTCAGGGGAAAACAACTCTCACATTTCACATACGTGAGAAACAAAACTTGAAAAGTCAAAACGGAAAAATCTAGATAGATATGCAAACCAATACAACCTGAAGTATTTACTAGAGAGCAACCATTCTCTAATAGAAGTAGAGTAAAAGAGAATTTAATTGAATTATAACCGTAGTGTAATGAAGAGAATGATCAAATTTTAGCTGTAGGCTAAAGTTTTTCATCCTCCTACAAGTTTCAGTAAATGAAATTTTAACACCACAGTTAAAAAGAACAGATGAAAACCTGGTAATTTACTAAACAGATATTTATATATTGAGAAAGCTGTCTCGGCTGAGGAAACTTTTGCAGCTAAGATAATCTGCAAGCAAAAGCAGAACTGATGCGGAAGTTGAAGTTCTAGAGACAAGGCACGTGGTAGTGCTGGAAAGAGATGTCTGCAAAGCAACCTGACAGGGGAAATGAAAATGAGTGAAATAACTACAAAAAAAAAAAAAACTGAAAGGAGAGAATTACTGGTCAGAAATGACATGAAACTTTTAAATGGGAAGGTAATTCAGAGTGCGTACCCAAAGCTTCTAGACAATTGAGAGGCATTGCACCTAGTGAGACACTGCAGACCAGCCTTCCTGCTGATGAAAGGAATAACATGGGGGACAGTGAAAATGATGCAAAGCAGCTCAGCACGTGTCTTCTAGGAAGTCAGGTCACCACTGACAGCCAGCAAAATCTTCAGAGTGAGTGGCTGTTCTGAAGGGATTTAAAAGCATGGGCAGCTGTATAAAATATGATTGGGATGCTCTTGTTTGTCTGAAAGAGGAGGTATGGGGCTGGTTTAACAGGAGCAGTTTTTGCCTTGACCTCTCCAAGCAGGTCCAAGGTGCAGATCTATCCTTAGCACGTGGTGGGACTTACCTGAGCTGGAGCCCCAGGGCCAGAGCAGAAGGGCTGGACTGTGTGGAGCTGCTGCCTTGAGCCCCTTCCCTTGGCTGGGCAGCTGCTGGTTTGTGCTCCGCAGGGATGAAGGACGGGCCGGGCTCCAATCTGTGAGCGCTGTGTGTGCACACAGGCTCCAGCCGTGCCGCCTCCCCCGAACTGAACATCAGCGCCTGCGGGAGCTGTGCTGGCAGCCAGCTGTGGCGCTCGCCATCCCGCAGCCTGCCTGCTCTGCCGGGAACCCTGGCCTGCTTCTTCCTCCGGCGGTGGCTGGTACAGGGTGGTGTGACCTGCGTGCCATGCTCATTGGAAAGCAGCCACTACTCCCTCCCTCCGTCCCAGCCCCCTTCCTTCCGTTGTGGAGCAAGCCTGTGCTGGACTGTGCTTGATGCCTCGGGAGCTTTCCTGCTCTTTTCTCAGAGTTGCTCAGCCCCTGCTGAGCTGGCCAGACTTTCACATATTGGCTGTGATGGGAAGGCTGGTTTAGAGTTGGGTAGTGTTTATAAGACGGCAGAAATTAACAAACTCAGTGTCCAGGAGCAGGGCAGAAACTGTGCTTTTGAAAGGGAAAAAAAAAAAAACAACAAAAAACCAACAACCCAAAGAAACTCCAGACGTGACTCAGCCTTGAACTGGAAGCTGTGAGCTGTCATCAGTACAGTGCTGTGCTCTGGCTGGCGAGTCTTACTGAGAGACAAGGTGTCTTAGCTCAAGCTCTCTGCTTTACCGGCAGAACTGCATGTAGTTTGGAAGAGTTTTTGGCTGTGATCCCACTGGTTCAGAATAGGGACAGAGCTTGCTTGTCTCTGCCTGCTAAAGACTATGTGGACTTGCTCTTAGTCTATATTGTTTTTCTCATAATTACTGTTTGATTAAAGCATTTAAGATATGTTTGTCTTTTTAATTTGGCTCCAGTGTAGAGCAGGAGGCCCACTCCTAGTGTACCATTTCTTTTAAGCTCAACTTGGCAAATTCTGATTACCTCTGAGATAGGCAGCATTATGAAACAGTCCTGAGTGCTTCTGCAAGCAAGCACATTCCTGCAGCAGGGTTAGCCTAAAAAATCCAGAGGCAGATGGAAGAAAGGCTAAGGAGGGTAGTTACATGTGGCTGTTCCCTAAGAGGTAAGCCTGTGGTAGCAGCTCAGCTGAGCCCCATAAGGCAGGTACAGGATACAACTTCAGTGCGTGCGGTCTGCAGTCACAATGCACTGAATTTAAGAGAAAGCATTTTCTTATTGTTACAGTCTGTTAATGTATGGATCACCAGAGGTGACTGGAAGTTCTGCTCAGCCTTCAGTGGGGGTAAGCTGCTCCTTCACTGCTCTGAGCCTGGAAAGGCTGGTGCTCTACTGGTAGGAGGGGTTGGACAAAGAACAGCAGGCGTCTGGTGCCTATAAAACAAACCAAAGCTCATAGTAAGCGAGTGAACATTTGCGGGCTAACTGTAGCTTGATGCTGGATGATAATGATGCTGGCATCAAATGTTAGTGGCTTAAAGAATGAGAATAGCATAGTCAGAGCACTCATCACACCAGCTAATCCATGCACCAGCTAATACATGTCTGAATATGGTAGTATTGGCTCAGCTGGGTGTTTGTGCTGGCGAAAAACTGCAGAGCAGTAGCAGGCAGGTGATGGGAGGGGGGGTGTGTTGCTGTCAGCACAACAATGGCAAAGTAAATCCCTTCTTAGGCAGAAATCTGTCTGCCGGAGGCCACCAGCCTCAGGCCTTAGGTTTTATGGCTGTGGGTATCTGATCTATCTACTAGGAGGCCGTGGGGATTAGGAGTGACATGAGCCAAGAAGTGAGTTCTTTGTAAGAACTTGTACAAACTAAGATACTCTGTGAGCTAAAAGCAGCACTGCTGTGTTTACCCAAGCCGGTTAGTAATTTTATGGAACCGATAATAAATTGCTAAGAAGTGGTATTAGTATGTTTTGACTGCAGGAAATAGAGTGGAAACAGGACACAGGGGAGCTGTTAAACTTGTACTAGTCCACAAGCTCTCTTTAACCTGGCTGAAGTGATTGTGTTGGAGTTAAAGACCCCTCACAGGCTGGTAAGTGTTGAAGTCACTGACCATCAGTTTGCTCTTATGGTGGAAAGGACCTGAAAGAAAGAGTGCCCTCCTGTTACAGTATTTGTTTCTGTTCCTCAGTCAGCAGGATGTGACAAAATAAAAAAAGTGTTTTCAGCAAGATTCACAGTTCCCAGACAATTGAGAGAAGGTGTTCTGCGTAGTGGGTGATATGCAAAGCTACAAAACCAAAGGGGCTATATAAAGTACACTTGGGAAATTCTGTCTGTGACACCACAAATGCTGCTTATGTGTCCTGGCAGGCAGTGGCCAAGAGCTGGTGTGTGGCTTTGCATTGTAGAGGACATCAGCAAGAGGAACAAAGCCTGGGTGATACCAAGTTAAGGACAATGGGAACCTCTAGTGTCAGAGCACCATGCACTGTACCAAACAGCAAAAGTATCCAGATTATGTACCAGCAATCAACAAAGATGGATTTTAAAGTGCTGAATGATGTTTGGGGTTTTATTTTAAGGCTTTTAAAGCCCTGTCCTGGATCATCATGGTAGTTCTTGGTTATGTTTGTAAGGGACAAGATTGTTTTGTTGTTGCAAAAGTATTGCCCTAAGAAGATTTTGAATAACTAGAGGAACATACCTACTTCTTAATAGGGATTTTCTTTTAAACATACATTTTGGACATTTGAGTGCCATGTTATCTGGTGCTGCTTAAAATATGTGTTTCATATCTAAGCATAAATACCATAGGCTACAACAGTTGCTATAGCAACTAAGCATCTACTATTAAATAGCACCCACAGGCTCAAAAACCATGTGCAGCCTGTCACTACACAAGGTATTCCTTTCTTTGCAGCCAGCTAAGTGCCATATTTTCATCTCAGGAGTTAGTCTGTTTCTGATGAATGTGTTTATGCTGGGCATGTGAAGATCTTTTCTCCCCCACCAGCTCTACATTCCTTTGAAACTGCAGACACTGTAAGAACAAAATAGCCTGAAGCAGTTGCAAGCTGAAGAAGTTAATGAATAATTCCTTTTTCATATATCCTTGAACATACATTAGAGTGCGGCTTTCAGATCTTTTAGACCAGATTTGCAGCTTACACCTTTGCTGTTCTGCATCTTTTGATATTACAGTGTTTTGCTCTGAAACCAGCCTTTTGGAAGGCACCGTGCTGTTCCTAGAAGCTGTATCCTTGAAAATTACAATACCGGTGGGAAACTAATTTCTGCAGTTGTAGCAAACCAGAGAGTTATAATTCAAAAGCACAGTTAAAGCTAATAAAACTTTTAAGAATATGTAGGTCAGTTGTTTATTTTTAAGCTTGCCTTAAAGTTGTTAAGCATTTGGACTACGAAATCTAGGGAAAAAATAGTAGAAGACTAAGAGCACTGAGGTTAATATGCAGGAACAGTTCTGGTAGCTGAAACTTTAGTAACAAGGTGTTGACAGAATTAGTTGTTTTACATTTTCCAAATCAGACATGTGATTTTCTTTAGATTCATCATAAATAACAAGGAGAACAAAATTAAGTGTTACTAAGAGAAATATACTGGTTATCGAAGTTAATGCTTTATCTGCAAGTTAAAATGACCCTCAGTGCTCCTTGAAGAATAGGTGAAGGCTATGATGGCTTCTGGTAGTGTTTGGATTGTTTCCAAATTTTGTTTGAGAGTTTGATGAATCCATAGGTTAAATGGAAAACAAACTGTATCCACAAATTATTGCTGATGTTTATTTGATGTTGACTTAGTAGAATTGCATAGTCTAGAAGAAAAAATATATCTTACAGTAGCAACATAGCAATTATGATTTAATGAAAGCATCAGAAAATGAGCATAATAAATAGGTAAACAAAGACTTGAAAAGGCATATTAAAAATGTGATTTTTTTTAAAGCCCATTTTTTCCTATGAGAATGATTGCTAAAGCCTGTGTGCCTTGTTTGGTTAAAGGGTTAACCCAATTAGAACCATAAGTATGAACACAGATAACAGGCTGTGAGCTGGTCTTGTTCTGTCCTTCGGTCCTGCACTTTGATGGGAATGAAAGCTTTGATTTTTGTAGCAATAAAGGAATGTTAACTCATGTCTTTTGGTGCTCTATCAGTAGACAGTGATTTCCCAACAATCATTTCCATATGTCCAATGTTAATGGAATAATAAATCTTTGATTGGCGTTACTTACAGACAGCACCAAATGCCAGTAGACTTGGGATAAAATCAATGGAGCTGGAATGAGCAGTGGTGCAGGATGATGTGGAGAGTGGTTTGCTGAGGCAGGGAGGCAAAGTGGGGCTCATCAAAAAGTTCTTTAGAACTTGCTGGGTGTTTAGATGCTGCATGGGGTTGCTCAGCTGAATGCCTTAGTTGATCTGTTTGTCTCCTGCCACTTACATCCTCTCCAGTGAGTCATGGGCAGATCCTGGCAACTTCCATCATCCTCCATTTTTTTCTTTAGTGCAAGGGAATTGTCTCCCTCTCCTTCTCCCCATGATTTTCCTGCTTGTTTTCAATTCAGTTTGGTTTTGGTTTTTTTTTTGCTTCTTGTTTTCCAGCCGGTTTGAAGCCATCATTTGAAAAGGTTGAATGTTTCTGCTATATTTGGATAAATATTATCACCCGGTCTTGTGTCTGGCTCAACAGCAATCAATAGCACACACACTCATCTGTACACACTGTTCTACCCAGCAGCACGAAGTCTTACAAACTTACAAGATGCGAACTTAAGAGTTATGAACGTTATTAATGTTTTTTCTTCTATTGTGAAATCCACCATGCCCAGCAGGAGAAATAGTGTAGAGTCTGGTGCCCTCTTGTGACTACATTAAACTCCTGGAAAAACATCCCGTGACTTGAAAGCGATCAGGGCTTGTATTACACTGGAAAACACAAAGAAATTTATCCTAAATAATACCTGGAATATAGAAAGGGGAAATTAACCTCTCGGCATAATTTCTGAGATGAAAATTCTGCGTGGTTTAGAACAGAGGCAGTACACTTGCAACCCATATGTGACTGTTGTGTTGAATATTTCAATGATATGTTGCTTTCCTAAAAGGTTTTCCTCTTGCTAGTCAATTGGACACAATACTGAAGGACGAACAGGTCAGGATTATGTATTAATATTGGATTACATTGTGTAATATACTCAAGCTACATTTCTACATTAACCCCCCCCCAAATTCTCCAAATTCTTGATGTTTGAAGTCATTATTATCTGAAAATATGGTCCAGCAAAAAAGTTCAGATTCACATTTAATTTTTCACAGCCTTCAGGGAGGAGGAGATCTGTTTTCAGAGCTCTTGTTTAACTTCATGTTGATTTATTTGTAATGAGTTTCAGTATCTCCAAAGTTCCAAAAAAAAAAAAAAAAAAGAAGAGTATTTGCTGCGATTTTCCCTTGTACAGTGTTATTTATAATCGTGGAACTTGACTAAGAGCTGATTCTAGTATCTGAAGCTGAATGCTAAGAAAACAAAAAGACAAATATTTAGTATAATTTCCAGCTTCTCCCCTCTCATGAGAGGGGAATATTTCTGGTCAGAAGAAGGAATGACTCATCCTTTAATAAAGCAAGCAAGGTCCACTCAGCCTCTCATTAGAGAAAGCCCCATGCTGAGTTATAAAAATCACACACACCTTTGAATTCTACTATTGTGGGTACTGAAGTGGCCCTTTGACCTTTAGTTTCCCATCAGGTTTTTATGGCATTACAGTCTGTCTGTATGTGCTTCACACCCCTGTGTACAGTGGAAGTTCCCCATTCGCCTCCCTCTTTTTTCTGATAGAAACTTGAGATTTGTTCTTGGCCTGCCTGGAATCTCCTGACTTTTCTCGATGGGCTATTCTCACAAGTCAAGACAGAAAGAAGTCAGTGATGCTCCTGAGTTCCATTGTTTTTTAATGTACAATTTTCTTCCATTTTGCATATCACAGAATGTGCTGAGTGGGAAGGGACCCATCAGGGTAATTGAGTCCAACTCCTGCCCCTGAACAGAATCATCCCCAAGAGTCACACCGCAGGCCTGAGAGTGTTGTCCAAATGCTTTTTGAACACTGTCAGGTTTGGTGCTGTGACCCCTTCCCTGGGGAGCCTGTTCCAGTGCCCGACCACCCTCTGGGTGAAGAACCTCATCTTAATATTCAAACTAAACCTCCCCTGACACACCTTCAGGCCATTCCCTCTGGTCCTGTCACTGGTGACCACAGAGAAGAAATCAGTGTCTGCCCCTCCTCTTCCCCTCATGAGGATCGATGTGTCCAGTCCCAAGTTTAGTTTGAGGCTTGTACATTTGCTCCCTTCAGGACACAGCTGTTACTGCCAGCAGTGCAGTGAAGTGCACCTTTCAACTGAGAGATGCAGACTGTCTGTTTTCCTAATTTTAGGAAAGATTTGAACAAAAGAATTAGAGGTGGACAGAAACTGTAGATGCAGGGAAATGGAAAATTACAGAATTTTTAAATAATACCTTATGAAATATTCTTTATCAAACATATTGTCTAGTCACCTATAAATGTCAACCATACAGTAATAAAAAATATGTAAAGTGGGGTAGTGTGAGCTTAGTCTTCTTGACTATATTTAAGAAAGGCAACCTCCCTCCACCAAATAGATAATAGCTCTGTTTTCTCAAACCTATCAGACTCACACTGTCAGAGACTCATACCAGAAACCAGGTGCTAAGAAAGTGCTCCCCAACCCATGAAAATAGTGCCAGGAAGGGAAGAGCTTGAGAGGCAGAGTCCACATGGATGTATCTCCAAGAACTAAGGATTTTAAAGATTTTTGCTGGTGGCCTACTGTGTGCAGCAGAGTGATAGCAAATGCCATTAGTGTCACTTATGTGTTCAGTCCTGTACCCAGACAGGTACTATGAGCCCTGTGAGTGCTTGGCCCTGAGTGTTTCCAGTTTGGAAGTCAACTCTGTAGGTCAGTATCACTCTTATCTTTTGGAAACAAAAACCCACCAAAATACCACAGTGAAGTTTAAAATCATAGCAAAGTTCCTGAGGGTCTAGTGCCCATGTTACCAGAAGGAGACACAAAGTTAAAATGAAAGTCTGCATGTTTGGTTTTTTTTTCTGGTGTCCCAGCATAAATAGAAGCAAATCTACTACTTTGAATCTAACCCTAAAAGTGCTGACTAATTAGAATTTGTGCTTTAATACCTTATATTTGCCTTCATGCTGTTCACAGCTCCATTGAAATAAGCTCTGAATATGCATACAACACACCTGCTCTCTCTTTCTAGTATCTCCTGCAAGAGCTTGTACTTTAAACCAAGAAGCCAGACAATGCTCAAGGGAAAAAGTGTCACATTTTACAGATGGGGAACTGTGATACAGGCTGCTGCATTTCTAAGCAGCTTTCTGAACATAGATATTTGCATATTTGTTCAGAACATCTGTGACTTGAGGTTTACAAGGCTTTCCAGAACTTTGTGTATCATACAGCACCTTTTTCCGCAGTATCTCTCTTCTCTTTGATTCTTCATCACCCTCCAGAAAATATCTCAAGACAGACCTTTGAACGTAGAGGGGGTGCTCTGTGATCATGGGCTGAAATATACAGGCCGTGTCACAGACTGAGGCTACCAAACAGGATGGATCATTTCGTGGTGTACTGGGAGCTTGCTCTTGTAGACAGTATTCATGTGATATTTTGTAAAATTCTTACCACATAGCTTATCATATCTCCTCTGCAGACTCTCTGTCTGTCTGCAAGGCTGTTTTTTGCTTCCTTACCTCAGAGCATTTCTTACAGGATGGAGTAAGAATAAAATCCTAGCGGTATCTATGATCTGAATTAGAGATAGGACATAATGAGTTCAGAGTCCTACCCCTTCTCACCAATAGCTCATGATGGCAGCTACTAACATCTATTACCAGGTTATTACTACCAGTCCAATTTGGGATGACAGACTTCTCTTTTTATGCTTCATATTCTTGTCACTTGAAGATTGAATCATGAGGCCATACTGCATCCCCACTGCAAATAGAAGTGCCCTCTCCTGTGCAAAGGTTCATTTTGCAGGGAAAGAGGGAGTACAGTGGAATGCAAACCACCCCAGCAGGCACTGGAAGAGGTGGAGAGGACTGGTAGGTATCATTCCCTATACACTGGTTGCAGAGAACATGCTGGGAGATCCAGCTTTGGGGATGCTGACACCCATATGCTTCCATGCATGACAAAGAGGTTAAAAAAATGATTGCCTCTCTCTGATGCAACCCCACCCTTATTTGCTACCTTTAGTTTGTGGAAGTTTGAAAATAAGACAGGCATTCCAACCTATGAGGAAACTGTGGCATCATTTCACTATATAGAGGAAGTTTCCCGAAAGACCTTTCCCACAGCATGAGGTGTAGAATGACACCATGCTTGCGATGAAAAGCCATTAGATTGTGGATATATTTGAAAGGCTCCCAGTCAGGTTTCATCAGTCAATACCCAACAAAGATTTGATATTGAGTTGTACATGAGAGCATGGACTAAATGAGACCAGCTACAAGATCACCAACTGACAATGAAACTTTGTCACACAGAGTCTGAGTTATTTCATATTGGGTTTTGCCTGTTTTGTATAACTATCCTCTTGAAGCAAAATTTAATACAGAACATGAAAGCATTTCTTAGTTAGGAATAGAGTTTTATAAGTGAATTACTCCAAACATTTACTTAAAAAGTTGCAGCCTATAGAAATAGATTATAATTGATGAATAAGAAAACAGATCAGTGTGGAGTTCAGATATACTGTCTGCAAAAACAGGTTTGGTCAGCTCTAGTTCATAGCCAGAAATTATTCATTTCATGCTTTACAGTTGTACTTGGAATAATCAGCAATCCACTTATCTCTCAGGTACATTATGAATGTCTGAGACACATGTAAAAATAAAATGTTTTATTTATTCTGTAGCCCACTCTTCTTTAAATCAAATGGTGGAAGTTATACTTGAGTAAATGCTGAATACAAAAGAGAGTGCAACTTTCTAATCTCAACTCCATACACTGGTGAGCAGTTTACCTGCTCTGAGTCTTATGTGTGGAAACCTGGCCATCTAAAGACCAATCTGGAAAGCACAGCCTACGTTTGGCTCTGTGCTCTCTCCAAGTCATCCTATAGCTTGAATTGAGTTGAGGAATTTGGGACATGGATGATCCAAACAACTATGTTGAGATGCAGGTCTGATGCAGCAAGTGAACATTTCTTCACATCATGAGGCAGTCCCTGCAGGCCCACTGGTGATTCCTCTGCGGGAGACAAGGATGGAAAGACCCCCACAATCAGAGCACCCCTCAGATCTGCTCTGACCTGAATAATGCCCTTTGCTGGGTCTCTTACATGTGTCCCAATGCTGAGACCTTTCCTTTGCCTGGGTGGCACAGTCAGATACTGCCTGACAAATCAGATCACATGCTTAAATTTATCAGATAAGAAACAACAAGTTTATCTGATGAGGTATTTTAACATTGTGAAACAGCATTTCTCTGTGTCCTCTCTCAGATGGAAAACTGCTTTCCTGTTTATCCAAAGAAGTCAAGATTTGCAGTTTTCCCATGAGGATACATTGCTTGGTACCTGGCCCCTAATCCCTTCAATAATCTGCCACAGAATTGTTTGGAAAGCATTTCTGGAGATTATCTAGGTAAGTTTCCAAGTTAGATCAGGCTGCCTGGGTCTTTGTCACTCCTAATGCTTTTGGTGCAGAGTGTGTCTGGACAAAGAAACTCTAAGGATTTTCATTAAGCAAAGATACATAATTACATAGTAATTTAGAACAGCATGCAACTTCAGTAAGGCAAAAGAATTACAGCTGTTGCATCAAACCCTGATAATCCCTGTCCCTTGAATCCATGGCACTGGGCACTAGTGTTGGTTCATAGAATTATAGAATATCCTGAGATGCGAGGGACTCACAAGGGTCAAGTCCAACTCCTGGCCCTGCACAGGACAACCCCAATAGTCACACCATGTGCCTGAGAGCATTGTCCAAATGCTTCTTGAACTCTTGATGCCACGACCACTTCCCTGGTGAGGCTGTTCCACTGCCCAACAAACCTCTGGGTGAAGAACATTTTTCTACTATCCAGATTAACCCTCCCCTGACACAACTTCATGCTGTTCTCTTGGGTTCTATCACAGGTCACCAGAAAGAAAAGATTGGTACCTACTTCTTGCCTTCCCAATGTGAGGTTTCCCCTCAGCCTCCTGAACAGCCCAAGTGACCTCAGTCACTCCTCATACAACTTCCCCTCTAAATCCTTCACCATCTCCATAGCCCTCCTTTGGACACTCCCTAATAGCTTCATATTGATGAAAGCAGGACTCTGAGCCAAGTTAGTGTAGGATGAGATAAAAAGTAAGGGTCCTTTAATAACAGGCTGAGTGCCCACAGCAATACATGATGACATGCATGCACGTCTTTTTTCCCAGGCTTTGATTTCCATAGCTTTTATAATATGATCCCTCCAATCACCTCTTTACACATCTCTCGGTCCATCCCTG
>JAOXXN010000065.1:56477391-56499679 GCA_026770055.1 Myrmophylax atrothorax
GGTCCTGATATAAGCTTTAAAACCATCTTACTAAACACATCTAAAAGCAGGTAAAACTACTTAAATGTCATACATAGGGGAAGTTCACAGATGAAAAATAGACACCAAAATCCACCCATAGCAGTGGACTTTTTTCTCCACTCTCATGATTCAAAGGCTGTGACTCATGATTGTGGGTCTTTTGGACCTTACAAAGTTTCTCAGTTCTCCCTGAGACTATCAGAGAGCAGCTGTTGCAGGGGAGATTTATTCCCTGGTACCTACCAGCTTGTCTGGAAGGTGTCTTGAAGCCAGAGGAATGGCTTTATGGCCAGGAGAGCCATCAGGAACCCTAGAAAAACTGTCATAAATATGAGGCTAAATTGTAAAGCCTGTCAAGTGAACAGGCTGAGGAAAGCAAGGGTTTTGGAGCAGTGGCAGTGAAAGTGAGTAGCTGAGAGCAGCTGTCCTTCACACTCTCTTCTTCACACCTTCACACTCAAGTCCAGCAGGCACTGGTGTTCAATGACTTCCTAAAGCTATCACGGCTTAATTGGTAGCCTTGGCAATGGAGGCTGTTTGTGTAAAGCTTCTGTTAATCAAGTGGCTCATTTGGAAACCTAACTGGCCAAACTTTCTTACTGGCTCATATAAGAGCCAACTAAAAAGTCTTGGAAAAAGGAGGTGAGAGGGGCAATTCCCACACATAGCTTCTCCCTCCTGCTCTGGAGTGCTCATGGATGCCAAAGCACAGCCAAGTGCCAGCAGATTTGGCTGTGAGGGCTTACACATGGATGAATACTGCTCTGGACTCCCAAAAGAGTAGGCTGGGTTGTTGGGGAGCAAGCTTTTTTAACAAGGTGGGGAGATCTGGCCATGCTGGCATACTGCTTGCAAAATTAGTGTCTAATTGCCAGATTTAAGGAAAGTCTGCTTCTAGGTCTTCAAACAGGACACTCCAGCCAAACCTCTCACACCTGCAATTACAAACACACTAGGAGCCACAGAAAGGCCCCATACCAGAACCATTTTCACCTTCCAAACTAGTGTGACTCAAAGTCATCTCTGGAGCTGCAGCTATTCACCTGGAATTGCTAGAGAGTTCTGTACTGAGGCCATGCATCTCACCCTTCAATGAACACCAGCACGTGGCCATGTATGACACCTGGAACAATGCAAGGCATCAATAAAGATCTTCAAATTCTGAGCAAGCAGAGGACAACCACTGCCACCCTGAGATCAAGAGAGACTTGTTCCTGCTAGGAGGGCATCCCCTCCAGAGGTGTGAAGATTGGATCTCATCACCTCTTGGGCAGGCAAGGAGATCAGCATATGTGGCATGGCTTGTGGCATCCCTTGGCTGACATTCAGCACTTCTATGCTCCTGGACTCACAGAGGGAACTCTATTGCTACCTCACAAGAACAGAACAGACTCAGGTAGAGGGTGTGAGTTTTAGTGACCATACAATTGTCCTACCTTGCCACAGCTTTGCTTATTTTGATTTGGCTGTGGATGGTGTCTGGCCAATGACTCTGTTTGTTTCCCAGGTATCAATTTGTTTTTATTAGTAGTCAAGGGTTGTATCTGCCCATGTGTGGTCCTGTGTCCTGTTGACCTGTCACTGCTGAGGCCTACCCGGGCTTTGTCCTCCATCCCTACCTGGTCTCATCCTGTTAACCTGTTGTCGCTTGAGTCTGTCTTTCCCTGTGTGTGATCTCTGTACTGCCGTGGTTCATTCCCGCCTTTCACCATCCCACTGTTGCTTTTCCTCCCTCTGTCCCAAGTCACTCAGTGGTTTTCAAACCCCTTCTGTCCCAGGAGATTCACAAATGGTAACTCATACCTCTTCTATTGCTCAAGTTCCCATGGAAGGCAGAGGATGCTAGTTCTGGGACAAATGTCCAGTGCCACCAGGCGGTGACACTTGCAGAGAATATTTATTCATAACCAAACACATTTGACCAAACTCCCAAATTCACAATCTTCCCTTCATCCTGCACTGACACCTTCACTGCCATGATGACAGTCATGGGCATCACAGGCTTTTCGTACATTCCCAAAATGTGGGTTTTTTCATCCCTCTGAAATCCCCCAATTCGAGCATGGCTTAACTGTACTGCAAAGAGTGAGCACAGACAGGAAGGCCACTCTTTGCCAGGAGTAGGAAAATGCAAAGACAGTGTTGAGCTTTAACCTTGTGCCTGTTGATTGACTCTCCCCCATGGAGACCTTGGCACTGCACTTGTGGGTCTGTGTGGGAGGTGCTGTGACATGGGAACTACACTGCTGTGGTAGTATCATCAGCACTAAAGAGGCTATGGGGAAAAACAAAGCAAAAAGATACCCAAAATAATGTTATGGTCTACCTGACTTGGGCTCACTGACATTGGTTGTCACTGAGAAGTCTAATGAGTTTCACCTCAGTTTCTTTTTGCTTTTGCCCGAAGTGCATGTGTCTCAGCAGGTAGGATCTGCAAAGTCTTATGAAAACCACCATGCCTTCTACACTCAAAACTATCCTATTTTTAACAGGACACTTAAAGATGGTATTTAAAAGTGCTCTGAACTCAGACACAAATATTTCCTCCTTCCCCATTTAGCATGAAACTCAATTTCTTTGTTCCTTTTTGTCCTATGTTTCACTCTCGACTAATTGGGGAAACTGCATATTCCTTCTTTGTCATCTGGGTCACCTCCTATAGCTACCAACTCTCATACTGGCAGCAGGGTTTTCCTCTCAAGACCTTAGTGATGGAAACAAAAACTGTGATGCTCAAAGATTCCTCTTTGCACCTACACATGTATCTGATGTCTCTGTAAGCCAACTCACATCTGCTAAATCTGTAGTGTCTTGTCTGAATCCCAGCTCTGATCTCTCCTGACTCTTTTTACATCTACCACCATGAGCATCTTATTCTTTGTTGGGACACTTAGGATCTACCCTGGAAGTTATTAATGCAAAAATGCCAACTACTAGGTATTTCCCAAAGTGTCCTGACACTTGACAGCAATGCTATTTGTGTGACATGATGAGGTTGTAAGATCAATGTCTCCCCAAGAGGCATAGGAAATGCTGAACCTGGAACCTGCACTTTCAGTCAGAAATATAATCAGAGGGAGTGCTCAAGTCCAACTGTTAGATTTCTTTAAATGTAGTGTCCTGTGTACAGAACTGTGGAAAATTTCTCAGAAGAAAATCAGTTTTTCCCATTAAGTGCAAATGAGCAGAGTGTTGTTTGAGGGTTTTTTCCCCACTATCTCCCTCCCCATTGCAATGAGTTTACTGGAAGTTAAGCAGCTGCTGGTTTAAAGGCAGCAGCAGACCTAAATGGGATTATGGGAGGGGCAGTTTTAAAATAATAACAGATGCTCTTTGGTCTGTGGCAAAGTAGTCAACTCCCAAATATTAACTCAGTCTCCATGTTTCTGAGTGCCAGAGATCAGCAGTACTGTGTGAATAAAAGATGGAGAAAAAGAAGGAATGCAGTGTATCCAATTATTCTCTATAGACCAGCAGGTAAACTTCACAATTAAACGCTTGCCTTGCTTCTACAGCAGAATAAGGATGAGACAAAAGGCTAGATATGAATTCTTCTCAAAAAACCCCCAGCATTCATATTTCTATTATAATTCTCATGCCTCATGCACTGAAGTAATAGCTAAATCTAACTTCACAGCAACCTGTATCCTGCCAAACTCCTTCATTCCTAATTATCATCTATCCCTGACTGGAACTAAAGTTGATTTATAAGAGAAATACCTTTTTTATAGGAAGGGGAATTTGTAAGGAAGACAGATAAGACAGAGTTCATGAACTGCAATGAACTCTAATTAATGCAGACCCAACAACACTTTTTGTCTGTTATATCAATCACAAGGAGATTTAGACTATGGTGAAACATCAACAGAATCTGCATTTCTTAAGCACAAATGCACAGCATGGAGAAGCAGTGACCAAACCAGAACAAAGCAGAATGCTGCTAAATAGAAGCAATGCCCTGCCTCAGGGACAGAACACTTACTTATTTTTCCCTTGCTTTTGCGGAGGAGATGATGGAGTGCTCCAGCTCGTGCCGTACTCCCAGGCTGCTCTAAAAAAACTGCAGGAAGTGCCTAACTTCCCCCACGTGTAGTTGTAAGTGATGAGCTAAAACCAAGTACTATACACAGAACTCCACCAGACTCTTCAACTGTGTCGCTCTTAGTGGGTGTGGACAGAGATCAGAAGCTGACCAGCCTGTCAGAAGAGCAGCTAGAAGAAGAAACCTTAAAAAGAAAAGTGTTTCCTGTCAAATTCTGTCACTTGTACAGGGGTGGGAAGTTGCTGTTTGGGCTCCTCTTAAGGTATGCCCCATAATCACCGCGTTAATGTGCTCTGGAGGGACAAGAGACCAATTAACTGCTGCAAACCCTCCTGGCTCCTCAAGAGCAGGATGCCTGGGGTAGGTGCTTATTCCTTATTTGTAGAGTGGAGGTAATGCCCACTCTGGATGTGACACATGAATTCACCTGAATGTATGTGAAATGGCTAGGTATTGAAATAGATGAGAGACAGTATTAAAGCCCAATAGAAGTGAGTAGTGACAGGAGGGAGAGACTATTCTGGTGACAGCTGTGCTAGAAAAGGCTGAAAATGCTAAAGAAGATGAGATGGTGGTTTGAGCAACTTAAAGAAAAAGAGTTCTTTTACAGGAGTTCCTTATAGCAAAGAGCATTGATACAAAGAAGCACATGATCTTTGCCAAGTGCCCTAGTTCAGGCTTTAAATGAAGGAGGAAAAATATCTCAGTGTTATGTTTCCAGACTAGACCTTGTTTGTGAGACCTGTTCCATGTGTTTTTGCAGATGCTGTGTGTGATTCTGCAAAAGTCATTAATGGACAGATTTCCTTAGTTTTCAGTCAACTTATTCATCAGCTTCTACCAATTCTATTTGCAGTGAGTTGCTTACAGGACTCCATGAGGGTCTGTCGGTGCTTGCAGACTGCTGGGAGCTAAGGTAAGGCAGGGTGGAACTGGGTGGCAACCCAAGGCAAGCAGAGTAGTGAATTTACTTTTGATATCTCTATTGAAAGCAAAACATTTCTGCTGAAAAATTGAAGAAATGCTTGGTAGGTACTTTCATTCTTGTGTGAAAAAGGTACTTTTGTTTCACTCTGCTGGAGAAGGTCTCTGGGGATGGGTCTTTCTGTGAAGAGCAATTTATTCTCTGGAAGCAGAAGGAATTGAGGAATAAGAGGCTGAAGCCAGTTTCCATCTGCAGAGGAGAATAGGTGAAATTTCTGTCTGTACCAGCTCAGGCTTACTGGACATACAGCTAGAACCAGTCTGTGCACTGCCTCAAACACATGCCTTCATCTTGGTCCTCCTCTGTGTAGAAATGAAACCCAGAGGAAGACATAAAGAAGGAAGGAATAACGTTTCTGAGATGACTAGAGCTGATTTCTCTCTGTAGGTGACCAATCTTCATTCACAGATGTGGGACAGAAAAAAACAAAGTACTCTCAGACGTGAAGAACTGGAGTTTTCATAGAGACCAGTGGCCTCCCCTGTGGTATTTTTGATGTCACAGTTCCCATTTGGATATAGTCAGCTGTGTAGTCAAATACCTACCTGCTCTCACTGATGTGAGGTTTAAGACAGTCAGAGACACATGCATTTTCCAACTAAGTTTCACCATGAAACATTGAAAATTGCATGATCCTGCATAGGGAAATGTGCCCTTGAATCTTCCAGTCAAACCTGAAAAATATTACTATTTGGAGTCACTGCTGCTTTGTGCTTCTTTCAGTAGTATGGCTCCAAATGACATCACCCACAACCATTGCCTTACAAGCTGAATACTGATGCCAAGGTTTCAGAAACCTTTGCTAATATCTACTGACTAAGATGAACACAAAGTTAGAGCTTCTGTGGGTGGAAAAACCAAACCAAACATTTGAAATAAGTTTAGTCTGTACTTGATAGAGATAATGCAAGAAGTACAGTAATATAAATTTTGGACTGAGCTATATTGTACAGATGTCATATCTAGGCAGTGAAAAAAGATCAGATAAAGAACTATTTATAGCAGAAGGCAGAACCCCTCTGACTTCTGTCTAAATCCAATTGAAGTAAATGGAAATGTTTCTTTTAGCCTCATTGAGTTTAAATTGGGCAGTTTGAGAATATTTCTTTCTACCATTTAAATTCTGGGTGCTGTTTAACTAGTTGCCTTTAAGGTAGGACATTTAAGCAAGTTAATCTACATATGAGATGTCCTCTCTGCAGTCTTCATCATTTTCCTACTGGGGTATAGTGACTGTCCAAAGAATAAGAGAGAAAAGAGTCCAGTCTTGTTTTAAGTCAGTGCTTCGTAACACAGAACTTTTGTGGGGGATTTTCACACCACTATGATAGAGAAATTGCTTTTGCACCATTCACCAGTAAAGAGAAATAACTGTGGAGGACAGATGGGGTCTAACGTCTATCAAAGACTTTCAGACTTGAGTTTTTCACTCCCCCCTTTTTTCATTTAGAACCTATCAAGAGAAAAGTTGGTAGGATATTTCTCTGTTCCACTGCATATGAAAATGCTCTGAGTTAACATTTTCTTCCCTTGGTTGTGACCAACAAAAACCTATAAATGAAGGAGACATCAGATTATCTGCCTGTCCTACTCTGCCTGCAATTGAACACAGGGCCAAAGTCACGTAAGTGCTGCAAAAGATTCCTCTGGAAGATAATTTTGTACAGTTGTGCATTCATTTTCTAAGTAACTGAGGCCCATTTTTCTTGGAAAATGGTAGAATATGACTTTAAGTTTGCAGCATGGGAAGTGAAGAAATGAAAACAGAGTCTTTAAGTACAGGTCTTGGTAGGAAACAGCCAAATGTCTGTCTCTTTTTCTGTTACCAGGCAGTGCACTGAATGGGAACAGAACTGTAGACCTATCTGAGGAGCACAGCATGTACAGGATGGCAAAACTGACTTTCTTAATGTTACAAGCAAGGCAGAAAAGTGCTCTTGAGTCTCTCTAGGACAGCAACAGCCAGGGGCTAAGAAGTACTGAGGACTGAAATCTGCTCTGTACTTCTCTGGCTGAGCGCTGTATGAATGCCCCTGCACTGGCGTGATATACAACTGCACATAGCGAAGAGTCTCAGGAGTTTGTGGTTCAAACTTGTGTTATCTGTGACAGATACCTGTGTCTGTGATACTTGTGGTCTGGGACAGGGACAAAAGCCAGTTGTGAGTTTTTTCAGTTTGTATCAGGATCAACCACAGGTTGGATTCCTCAAGCCAGATAATGTGTTAAATTCTGCTAAAACCAAAGCTAAGCTTCCTCCCACCAATCCCCTATCTGCAGAGTCTTCCCCTTACACATGTGGTGTGTACATGATCCACCAACAAGCAGTCAACTGAGTAGCACAACCATTGAGCTGAGCCCAGCACAGAGCTCACATGACTTTCTGGTTTCCCATGCACACCCACTTCATAGCAAGGACTGCAGAAACCTTCTTGTTCTGCTGCTGGAAATGAAATGTGGGGGTGTCAGCTGCTAAGATTTTTAATGCACTGGCTTTTCTACGTGTGATGGGTAGGATGACACAGTCAGATTCCTTCTGGTTTATCAGTCTGCATAAATGCCTCCATCTCACGTCTGCACTGGAAAGTCTTGCTTTATGTTTGCCTGTCTTGGTGAATGGAGTGTAGAAATTTGGTCATCCTCAGTTTTCACAGGTGTACTGTGTATCTCAGGGGTGGAAATCTGCTAAATATGTGATTGATCATGCCGTCATCAAAGAAACATCTCTCACTCTGAAGAGAAAAACTCTATCATGTTTGACAATCCTACCCCTTCATGCACTGGGATTAATATGTTCCCTGTCAGGAGCTCCCTGGCAGAGTGCAGCACATTGCCATTCAGTGATTCTGAGAGACCTTTGACCCCACTGACTTCTCTGGGCCAGCAAGAGATTTGTCCTCTGTATGGTAAAAATGGAGAGGTGCCAATCTGTACATTGGGGTCCTTGGGCAAGTTGGATGCACAGCTGGGTCATATTTAGCAGCCTCTTTGGGAGATCTGTTGCCAGTGATGCAGCTGAAGCTGAGGCAGAGAGTGCTGCAGCTCAGTGGATTTGCCTCCACGCTTTGAACTCCATCTCTGAACATGTGTGTCTACAAACATCCCACCCATGCTGCACGTGCAGCCTGGGTTGCAGCCTCTTGACAGACATGTCTGGCTTTTTTTCTTATGAAAACTCCACCTTATACTACGAAGCTCTAACACTCACAGGGGTAAAGAGGTTTCAGTTGTTAGTGCATGGGGAGGAAAAGGGTGCGGTTCAAAGAATACACATTTAAAATTTTTTTTACAAACTCAAAGTAGCAGCAGTGCTGGGACAACTGTTGAAATTGGTTTAACCTTCACAAACTCGGAGGGAAATTCAAGCTGGTTTTGGATGCTTTGCAAACAGCTAATGTGGCTACCCAGAGCTCTGGGCTACTGTAGAGCTTGGAGGTTTTTTGGTTATTGGATCTTAGGTTAATGGAAAAATTCTGTTAATCATGGAAAATGTAATAAAATTTCTCCTCCCATTTGAAATCCCTAGGGAATCGAGTGGCTGAAGGACTGGGAATTGGCATGCACAAAGTGCGTGCCTTAGACAAACCTGGGTTTTGAATCCACAAAATCCCACTTTAACACCATAAATCCAAGGGTTTTTTAACTCCTGCTGTTTTCCCCCAGCAACCATCATTTTTATCTGTAGCTAGGCTTGACCAAGCTGATGCAGCAGAGATTCAAAGGGCTTTGATGTTTACTTTACATCTGCTCCTCCTGCTACGGTCAGGGACCCTCGCTGGCAGCTCTCCATGGCAAAGATTCCAGCAGCCCCCCTTGGACAGATGCATCAAGCCTTGAGAGTGTGGGTGGCTTTAGGAAGCTGGTGCCCTGCTAGGGGAAGCTGCCGCAGAGCTGACGGGCACCTGTGGGTTACCTAGGCACGTCTGTGCTGGGGCTCAGTGCCAGGGGACACCTCAGAGAAATGCCACAGACAGGAAAGCAGGAAACATTTTGCAGAACAGAGATAAGATAGAAAATAATATTATGTAAATGGTTTGATTTATTGATTTGCACGTACAGGGGTTGACATGTAAGCACACAGGAGAAGGAAATGATGGGATAGAGGAGGAGTGGGACGAAAAAGGCAAGAAGACAACAAAACAGGCTGGCCGATTTCACTGGGGACAGGACTTAATGTCCTGGGTTTTCTCCTGAGCATGATGTGTTGGGGAGGTCTGTAATCAAAGATGGTCACTAAGGATGTGAGTCCTTTGGTTCACAAGAATGTCTCTATTTATCAAAATGGACAACTTGCATCTTGGGATCTGTCTGCACTGGGACTTCCTTCTTGTATACAGCTGAAATCATGCTGGGCATGGCAGCCCTTGTCTCCAGCAAACTGGTCCCTGAGGTCACTGGTCTGAACTTCAACATCTCTGTGTGATGGAGAAGTCACAGAAGGTAGAGTTGTCAGCCCTGTGCTCCATTTCTGATTTTCTCAAAAGCCTCTTTCGCACAAACTGTTCAGAGATCTCTGTGATTTCATGTCAGGTGAACCCTTCCACGATATGAGCCTCGGCAAGCAGTTAATACACACCTCCTGCCAGGGGCAGGTTTCTCCATAAGACCATCAGGCAGAACCTCTCTGCACAACTGATTTTTGTGAGCCCTTGCCAGACTTTTTGTGATCCACCTGACTGCACCTCAGTGGAGGAGCTCGTAGAGCTGTGCAGCCTCTACTTTCAAATACTTGTTCCTTCACTTAGTCCACTTGCTTTGGGTCAATTGCTTCCAGTGGGGAAACTGAGGATCAAATGTGGGTGATGATTGGGGTGGATGGTACAATTCTGCAGTGGCCATGCTATGGAACCATCTCCTGCAGTTAGATAGCTGTGATCTCTTTTTTAGGCATCTTACCTGAGTCTTGAGGGATGCTGGTGGGTGTGAAAGAACCCTTCCAGTCTCTGCTAGAATCATAGAATAGAATCATTTAGATTGGAAAAGGCCACTAATATTATCAAGTCCAACCTCTAAACCACTGCCAAGTCCACCACTAAACCATGGGCCCAGGTGCCACAACTAACACATTTTTGAACACTTTCAGCGAAGTATTCAAAAAATGTATTGTTCTAAGCAACTTAATGCTTTGAAGAAAGGAAAGTGCCTGATGAAGGTGTGATATTCAGCCTTCAATTAAAGTGAAAGATTTAGTGGGGCACATATTTTGAGATACTTGCTTCACTTTTTCTCAGATAAATTCCCTGACGAAGTCTGAAAAAGGAAGTATGGCCTTCCTTGAGATTTCTAGGCATGTATCCACACCAAGAAGAAAAAAAATTCGAAACTTTTCCTGCTCCTTTCCTACTAATTTTTCAGATCCTCTTACCCTTCATAAAGACGGAACAGATAACAGAAAAATCTGCTGGAAATCACCCTTGAAAATGCTGACTTTTGAGCTCTGGCACAATTTTTCCCAGTATAAATATACCTTCTATATATGTTGGCCTTTGTATAGACACTTGGGACTTTGGTTTGTGGTCAGTAGTTTCCATTCCCTTAATTAATTTGCAACCTGAGTTTCCAAACACTATTTCCATGTCCTACTTAATGCTGGGAATGTATTTTTTGAAAATGCATTTGTGAAGTAACCATATTAATTGGAAAGATTCTTCAACATTAAAAGACATCCCTTCCATCACCTTTTCTGCTAATACTAACAGATTCAATAATTTTGTAAATAGAGCTACTCATGGAAAAACAGATGGCAGTGCAGCTTCACTTGGTCCTGGAGCGGGACAGACACATTTTAACATGTGAGACTGGGGCTGGGAAGTCTGTCTGCCCTGCAGTCTGGGGTAGCTTTTCTAGAGTGAGTTTGCAAAGTGGAAGCAGGTGACCTTGACACCACAAAGCTCTGTGTACTCCAGGTTACCCAGATGTGGGATGTTTTTGCACAAAACCCCCCCATTCTGCAGCCTTCAAAATTTTAAGAAATGCAAATATTTTGTAATTCTGTACCAGCTTTGGTAGAGTGTGCTGTCAAATAATGGGAAGGAAACAGATACAGCTCAGTTCCAAACTGATCTTGTGGTCTCTTTTCATTAATTTCATCTCTGTCTGAGTTCTAGTTTGCTCTGTTTAAAAGACACCTGTGATGTTACTTCTTTTGAAGATGTTTTGAGATGAAGTGCCAAAAAGGTACTGTATGAGACCCAGATATTATTACAAATTAGAACCAAACACAACCCTAGATATCTACATGTTATGAACATGCATGAAATTCACATAATTCTACGGACTAAATACCAAGACTGACCTGACAGGGTGGAAGTGTTGTGCTGTGTTGTGCCAACATCACCGCTCAGGTCCCAGGCAAACAGAATCCCTGGCAGGAGAGAGGCAGGTTGCAGTCCACTTGCACCCTGGAGCTGCATCTAATGGAATACATACAGCAGAAATATGGATGAAAATAAAGCATGTCTTGTTAGGCTCCAAAATAATGAAAAAAACCCATTAACAAGAACACCCACAAAATCTGTCTTCCATTGTTCTGCAATAGCCCTTTCTTGTACCATTTTGATATCCTGGCACTTTCAGAAACAGGAGGAAAATGCTATGAGGACAAAAGAGAAAGAAGATGGTCCAGAAGGAAAGCAGTGACTTTGGCCTGCTTGCTTGCAAGATGCTTGATATGCCTAGATGTCAGTGAGGGCTCTGGGCAGTGATAAACCAGCTCACTTCTTTTTCAGAGAGGTGAACATGAGTACCTTCAGGTAGCTTGTAGGAGCAACCAGTGGTATCCTACACATGGTTTTGGGGGCCCTGAAGAAACCTAACATTGTACAGACAGGCAGTCCCTTTGCTCAGGACTTCTTTAAAAACAAGGAAAACAGCTGCCATGGCAGAAGTGTGGGTCATCAGCCTCCTGTTACCCACCTCAGGCGAATCATGTGTCATACATTTTGTTTTGTTGAAAACAGCTGCTTGTGCTCTCAGTCAGAGCTTCAGCAGACCCCACAAAACAGCCACCCAGGCCTGCCATTGCTATTGAGCCCAGTTTGCAATAGTTTTCATTTGTACCATCGAGGTGGTCATGCTGCTGTATGGACCAGACCTCCTTCCTTACAGACACTGTGCCAAAGCAGCATAAAAGGGAACTAGAATGCTGCAAGCTGCAGTTTTACACAGTATCTAAATAAGTATTGGAGCACCACCATCCACTTCTATTGAAAGGGGAAGATCCAGCTCCTTTTGAAAAATAAACAATAGGATATGTTTCTGCCATTTAGTCAGAAGAATTGGTCCAGCCAAGGCTCTCATAAACGCTGGAGATGGTACAACAAAGGTGGTTGGCAGCAACGTTATGTTGGCTCAGCTGCCTGGAGAACTGCAGATTGTATCAGTCTGAAGCCTGTGCTTAAAATAATTTATGAACTGGGGTCTTATTACTGGGCTGGAGCTACGGAGTCAGGTCTGAGTTTCTTTGGTAAAGAACAGCAACAGGCTCCCTGTGGTTGTTTCTATTAGCACTTGGCAGGACAATTTAAAATAACATAGAATCATAGAATAGTTGGGTTGGAAGGGACCTTAAAGATCATCTAGTTCCAACTCCCCTGCCATGGGCAGGGACACCTTTCAGTAGACCAGGTTGTTCAAAGTCACAGTTGGCCTGGGCTTGAACACTTCCTGGGGTGAGGCAGCCACAGCTTCTCTGGGCAACCTGTGCCAGGACCTCACCACCCTCACAGAGAGGAATTTCTTCTCAATGTCTAATCTAAACCTGCCCTCTGTCAGTTTGAAGCCATTATCCCTTGTCCTATCAATCCATGCCCTTGTCAAAAGTCCTTCTCTGGCTCTCTTGTAGCCCCTTTAGGTACTAGAAGGTGCTGGAGTCTTCTTTTCTCTAGGGTGAACATCTTCAACTCCCTCAAGTCTGCCCTCAAGCAGAGGTGCTCCAGCATCCTGAACATCTTCATGGCCTCCTCTGGCCTTGCTCCAGCTGTTCCACATCCTTCTGATGTTGGAACATGCCATGCTGGATGTCAAGCAGTGCTCTGTGTGGGGTCTCAGAAGAGCAGAGCAGAGGGGCAGAATCACTTTCCTTGACCTGCTGGCCACGCTGCTTTTGATGCAACCCAGGACATGGCTGGCTTTCAGCACCCAGAAGTCCTTCTTGGGAGATCTTCTCTTAATCCATTCTGTTCTGTGTGCTGGCTGGTGGAATGACTGCCAGGGATATATCAGCTGGTTTTGTTGCTTTGAAATTTTACTTTCAAAAATAAATAATAAAATGGACACAGGGGATGCCAGGCTTCTTTCCCTAAAAAGGCTAGTGATCCAAAGGCAGAAAAACAGTAGGAGAGAATGAAAGCTGCTGTACCATTTGTGAAAAGGACATCTTCTGGTGTTTTCTGTTATTCTGTGGTTCCTCTACAATGTTTTTTGTAAAAAATTATGAGCCTTTCATGATAATCTAAGATTTGTGTACCTCTTCCTAGCAACAACATTTTCTGTTAGGACACCATCTTCTATCACCCTGTTAGAGAGGGTCTTAGTGGAAGTAGTGATGGTAGGACAATAAAACAATAAATAATCAGTTATGATTCCTAAATCCTTTTGAAAAATGGTAACAACATGCTGGTATTTGCTCTTCAAAGTCTAATCCATTATTTGAGAATGAAGAAGAGCAACCTTCTGCAGTTAAAAACCTTATCAAGCTCAATCACAAAATCAAATGAAAAGTGTATTCAAATGCAACCTAATTTATAAAGTGAATTATTGCTTCATAGAATAAGAAATTTAAAATAGTCTAAAATGAAAAATCAGATTCTGTCAGCTCTTGGTCTTTCTTTGCTAACCACCAGTTTACAAGTAGTCGCTAATTCTATGTCTGCTACTCAATTTGAGTTCATTTTATATTAGCATATTTGAAGGGAGTGTGTTTATGGTATAACTATTGGGAAATTCCAAATGGAAAGGAGGAGTTGGTACATACAAAGATTGACTCTGAGCTTTTCTTCTAAGCTTTGGTTTTCTTCTGAGAAGATAAAAAACAAAACAACAACAATTCCCTTTTACCAGTGCTTTTTCATCTGGCTGTGTGGGTGGTATGTTGAAATAATAGTTTGGTGGAGATTAAAGGAAGTGTGACTGCTGTGTAACTTCTATCAAAAGGGGGAATCCCAACTCCTTAAAGCGGGTGCACAACTAGACATGAGTAGCGTTATTATAGGGGTTCAAAAGAAAAACCAGCCCTAACAATCCCCTTCTCACAAAAGCTTCCCTAGATTTCCAGTGTGTACAGAAATGGGCCAGGCCCGTGGCTGGGGAGATCTATGCTAGTGTTGGTGTGTGTGGCTGCTGAGTCTGGGCTCTGTGTTGAGTCTGAAAATACCCCACTGGGTTAAAGCAGAGATGAGCAGGCTTGCTCTGAAGGTGCAAAGAATGGAGACCCCACCAGACCCTTGATGTGTTTGGTCACTTCCCATGGTATTTCGTCGCAGTTACCAAAGAGCACTGCTGAGAACTGTCTCCTCTCTTCCAGGCTGAACCCAGAAGAAGCCAGTGTTTGTTTATATAAAAGGAATACACCTGTTTAAGGCATAAGGAACACACCTATTTCAACCTTTCCACCTAAAGGAAAGCAGTCCTTAGTTCTGGATGTTTTCTCCCATGCAAATTCAAGTACAGAAAAAGGCATAACTCCCGGAAGCTGTTCTTAAGTAGACACTTAACATGAACCCCCTCTTTCTAGCCCACATCTAACCCACAATCTGTTTCCTCTCCTCAGAAAAGACATTTTTTATCATGTGTCCCTAGATATTTACAGCTGAGTCTTCCTACACACCAATGCTGAGCAGTAAAGCACCTCAACAGTCTCACTTTTATACCTGGTAAAATTAGGGACAATAATCTTGGAGTTATTTAAAAACACCTGGAAGAGGCCAGAGGTCAGAGCCAGCACAAGTTCATGAGGGAGAAGTGCTGCTTGACAAATTTAATTTCCTTTTATGACATGGTCATCACAATAATCCTTGATCAATAGAAGCCAGTTTATGTAATTTTTTCTGATTTAAGTAAAGGATTTGACACTGTCTCTCACAGGATCATTCTGGACAAAATATCCAGCAAACACCTCGATTAATACATACATATGATACCATGACTCCCCAGACTCCAGCAGTCTGTGCCTGTTGGTTCCTCTGGGGACCTTGGTTGCTCTGGAGAAAAGATATGATGAAGAGAGGAGGTATGGAAGAAGGTGAGGTCTGTACCTCTCCCATGAAAAGCAGGTTGAGTATATGGAAAATTACATCTATGTTTCATAAGGAAAGCAATTGGGGAACTGACCCAGCAGCTGGGGAACTCAGCTCCCAGGAGGAAGTCCCAGTCCCTGGTGCAAGGCTATTTTTGTCTTTTAACAGACAACTGTAGTGGATCAAATGGAAAAACAGTCCTGACAGCTGGTTCTGAAACATGCCTGCTGCCCATGCATCCTGCCAAAGGTCATACTCAAGGCCATACCTATGCTGGCACAGCTAGGAGGCTGTGGTGGTAGATACAAACTCAAGAAACAAGTGGTGTTTTGTGAAAATATTTGTGCAATTAGGCTACACACAGTCACAGTAGACCAAGAAGTGATTTAATGTAATGTATAAACCAAATAAAAGACCGAAGAGCAGAGTGAGTCCTGAACCTCACAGAGGATGGGGTTTGCTCTGGTCTTTGCAGGTCGCTGTTGCAAGGGGTTCATAGTTTCCTCTTTTCGGAGTCCTTTGAAGAGTTCACACAGGGAAAGCATGCAGACAACAGAAAACAGAGTGGCTTTACTGGGTAACCCAACGTCTGCCTAGTTCAAGGTCCAGTCTCCAGCAGTGGCTAAAAGCAGCCCTTGGGAAAAAGCAGTGTACTGGGGGAACATACAGTGTCCTCTCCCCAAAGCTGCTTCATGACTCCACAAATCTGCATGTCAGGGACTATTTCAGCAGAGATCTTTCTATTGCTGTGCATGAACATGGAAAGATAAAATTATTTCCCTGCATACATGTGACACCATATACACACTCACAGTTTTTTTATTTCTTTTTCTTATAGTGCTGTACTGGGGGCCCATGCTGTGGTTTTTCATTGGCGTTTGCAATCTCTCACTTCTCCAACTCTTACATCAATTATGGGATAACTTTTAGTGTTTTACAGGACACGGCCTTGTTCCCTGGTACAGCACTTGATGCCTTGGAAAACTCTGAGTCTGCCATGTCTTGGCCAAACTCATCAAAGCTAGAACTCAATTTGCCAAATAATTCTTGTTCTTTGAAAGATGCCAATTAGCATTTACTACACTCTCACCCTTAGCTCACAGCTGTTTGCATCTGTCTCTTCTGTTTGACTGTACTTACCCACTTCATCCTCTTTACCCTTTTGGAGTATTAATACACTATGAATCCTTCTTCAAAAGGAAGTGAGAGAGAGATCATGCCATCTCTTTCAGGAATGCTAATTAGCCATAGTCCTCATTTTAAGTACTTTTTTTGCTAGTAGACCTTGTTTATGAATCTCTTGATATTACTGAGCAAAAAATGTCCATCAGCAACCCTGTTATACATGTACAGGGTCTGACTTCTTTCTAAATGCAGACAAGCATCTATTAAGTACTCTCCTATTTTACATTACCATTGATTTTACTGCCTCTCTCTAGTGATATCCCTGCGCATTGTTAAACGACTTTTGTTCTTAGTAGATGGTAAAATACTTTCTTTGCTCTGTTCTGAGATGTTTCCAGACAGTTCTAATTTCACTTACTAATTTCTCCTACTTAGTTACTTCTATTTTATATTAACTGGCAATTGTTCCCCACTTTCACGGCTGTGATAGATTCCTGTTCTCTTTCACAATGTCACTGAACCAGGATGAGATTTTTAGCACGATCTGTTTACACTCTTGAATTGGAAATCTCAATTTTTTGACCATCTGATAAACCCTTCATCAAAGGCCTGCCCTTTTATTCAGATTTTTCTATCCACATTTTTTCTACCAGTGAATCTGGATAGTAATTTTCCTTCAAGTTAGAGAATTTACCTTTTTAATGCTGTGTGGTTAGGGCAGACAAATAATCAGGTCACAATCATGATCCCTGGTGTTCAGAGATCAACAAACTCTCTACTCAGCACTTGGTTCACCCTGGCATGTTGTAATGAATGATCTCACCATGGGTGCATACCTCGTGGTTTAGAGAATTCACCTGTATCACTGAAGTGCTCTGCTTCTATTGGTTCCTTACATCTCTAGTGTATGTCTCCCACTTGAAGTGCTCTGTGCATACAGAACACTTTTTTCCACAAATTGGATGAAGGTTTAATGAATAATGGGTTTAAGGAACAACTCATCCTGCTTTTTGACTTTCTGACCTTGTTTGATGGTCTGCAGCAGATCATTCCACTGATATTTTTCCTCTTTTGCTGAGCATCTTGTAAATCTGACTTTTCATCTCCCAAGTCCATAGTGGTGCTCTATAAAACTGCCCCCAGTCTGCCCTTCCTAATCAACAGCTTTATTTCAGTAATCAGGAAAGCCATCTCACCAGCCTTCTCTGACATCAGCTGTACCAAATTCCTTCACAAGTAACATAACTTTCTGTTCCTCGCATTTGTTACCAACCCTTCTAGCATGCATATAAATAACCACAAAGTCTCATTTTTTCTCATTCAGTCCTGTCAAGCTTCTGTCTGCGTGTGGAGTTTTGTGACACACTCTTTCTCCACACTGTGTTTAGTGTTGCTGCTCTAAACAGCTCTATATGGCCACCTCTAAAAATGTGGGGAACCATACATGTGGCAGTATTTTTTTGGTTTTTGTTTCTGATGTTACCTCTGTGACCTGTGCTGGCCACGTACAGCTTATTCACAAGTTCTTCTGCTTTGCTTTGGTACCCCAAAATATCAGTCAAATAGAAATCTTTTTTTTTTTTTTTGTGATCAGGCTATATTTTATGTCAGCTCTAGCTGCATGAAAACAAGAAAGACCTTAATGCTCATGAGAAAATCTTTAGTTTTAGGATGTTTCAAAATGAGTTTTGCTAATCTGTTGATATTCACATGAACATTATCAAGAGAAACTGCTCGTGGGTCGCATTGCTGTTACAGTAATAAAAAATGAAACATCATCTGAAGTATCTGGGTTGAAGGAAGGTGCTTGTGAGACAAGCTGTTGTGGTGGGAGTGTCTTTCCAGAAGGAGGAAAGGAATAGAGTAAGAGACAGTAACCACAAGTGTGTATTTGAGAAAGTGAGAAAAAGCACGAGCCAGACAGCCTCCCACTTTGGGAGCTGCTGCAGTACATGGCAGGGCAGGGCAGTGCCCAGCAGCACAGTCCCACCTCCTGTTTCCCAGTTCCCATCCCATTGCAGAGCAGCCAAGTCCACTCAGACATTATCCAGGAGGAAGAGATGTCCTTGCTTCTGGCTGCAAAGCCTAGAATGGGCTGTGGGAACATGATGGAAATCTTGAGCCAGGTGAAGGCATCTTCTACATACAGGTAGAGGGCTACTGAGGCAGATAAGAGACTGGGATCCCATGACCCACAGCATGGATGTTGCATTAGGTAGTGTGAGGAGGGTCAGAGAGAGCCTTGAGCACAGTAAGGAATGTAAGAATGGAGAAGAGTCAGCATTGTGTTGAGTGCAGAAAGTCAGGACAAAACTTAAGGGTATTACAGTCAGAGTGGGCATGAAAGGAAAAGGCAGGAAGAGTGGGCTGGTGCAGGGAGAGCAAGGGGATGTCTATAGCCAGGGCATTTTGGATGGGATATTAGGGTAGAAGAATTTGTGCTCCTGAAGGTTGGGATGGTGAAGAAGGTGTGGGCAGGAGATTTTAGAGAGAGCAAGATGAGAAAAATCCCAGAGTTTAGTGACGCTATTGAGACAGAAGTCATTGAATATGACTGTAGGGAGAGAATAAGGAGACAGCAGGAAAAAAAGGAGTGTGAATTTTGCATGAAGGTGAAGGAAGGCATTAGCAGGAATGGGAATGGGTTTAAAAGGACAGTTTATGTAGGAATAGCAATCTTTGAGCTGGTGGTGGGTCATGAAAGAGCTCGCAGTTACAGAGGTCTGACTAACAGTATAGATGAAAATACCCTTCTCATTAAAGCGTTTAATGTGATAAGGAATAGGGACAAGTCTGCCAGAGGAGGGACTGGCAAATGGTGATAGCACCTTCACTGTCAAGGCCTGCCAAGGTGACTTGAGGGGCAGACACCAAGGGATTAAATTCCAGCTCCTGGAGCAGGCTGTGCTGAAGGTTCACCAGGGAGGATCTGGATGGAGTCAGTTGTACTCATCACCAGGTTTGTTAGTTTCTCCTCAAAGATGAAAATGGTAAATAGGAGCTTGGGAGTAGAAACTGGGCAGGTGAGAAGGCAGTATCAGTTGTCCTGGGAGGTGAAATGAAATGTCTACAATAGAGTTGAGAACAACTGCCCTGAAAGGGGGAAGTAGTTGTGAGAGCTACTCCAGGGCTTTAAGGAAGAGAACCCAAGATCTCCCCCATGGAGTGAGTTAGGAGAGCATCTTGTGATGGCCTGGAGTGTTGTGGGGTTTTCATCTGTTCCTGGAGCTGGTGACCCCATGGTGCCTTCCCACTGACTCAGAGAATTTCCTGAGACCATGCTGAGAACTTTCCCCACACAGATCAAAACTGGTTTGTGGTTGGTTTTTTTTTTTGAGCACCAAAAATGCAAAAGGTCCTCTCTGACTCTCTGTCTGGGAAAAGGAGTAAGTCACTGGGAAAGCATGTGTCAGAGGGGAACTGGGTTGCCTGTCTGTCTGACTGCTTGTCTGTCCCCAGGCAGGACCTCCTGGACAGTTGGACAGATGGGCAGAGGTGTAGAATCCTACCTGCTACAGCCAGGGCTTCACCACCCAGCCACCTCACCAGGGTCACAACTACATGAGAGTCTGAATGCTGCCCTGCTTTTGGCAGGAAAGATAACTTTTGATACTTAAAAGTAAAAATTCTAATTCTTGCCTCTTAAAAGTTTTACTTCTTTTCTGCTTTTGCTACTTTACTTCTTTACTGCTCACAGATAACTGTCACAGCCCTTCACAGATGTGGGTACCTCCTCTCCTCATGGACATGTATTTGGTTCCATGTGTCTGAACAACAGAGCCTGGATTCCCACAGGTGGAGGAGCACAACTGTGCTTGGGAAGCCACCTGGAGGGAAACCTCTTGCTGGGCCAGGAGCAGCTCAACAGAGCTACCTACTGCTGATATCAAGCTGCTTTTAATTTTTTTCTTTGCTATTTGTAAAAGAGACCCTGCAGTGGTGGTGAGGAGCTCATGCATGCTTTTGGTGTGTAAGCATTTAGCTGGGGCTCATTTACATTTTCCCTGTGCTGTGTTGGGCCTGCTGCCTCCACAAATACCCTCAAATGCCTGCTGACCATGCTGACATCTTGTCCTTGCATGACTAAAGGGATTCCACACACTCCTGTGCAGAGGACTCAGAAGTGGCACAGAAAAGCCGTCACAATGTAGTGATTTGAAGAGAACTTTTCAAATCTTACACAGTCAGTCAGTCTTGTTTTTTCTTGAGTCACTCATTGTAAAACTGTTTGAGTTACCCAGGGATAGAGAAAGTTATCAGAGTTTAAAAGAGGCAAATTCAGACATGCCTTGACTGTGCAGGCTGCACATCCAACCTCTTTGCTCGTAGAAAGAATGTAGTTATTTCAATGTTGAAAAAAATAACATGACTAAGATGTAGTGTGTTTGAATAATAAAGTCTGGCCCAGTCTGGGCCCCACCGAGTGTTAAAGCAAGACTCAGCTTGTAACATGTAGCTTCGAAGCCTCTGATTGGTGATTTTTTGTCTGAACTTCTCAAACCATAGGAATTCAGTAACGGCCCAGGCCAATTACAAATACTGGTTCTGCAGAATGTCATCCTAAAGGCATAGAATCACAGAATGGTTTGGATTGGAAGAGACCTTGAAGATCTCTGGTTCTACTCCCCTGCCATGGGCAGGGACACCTCCCACTAGACCAGGTTGTTCAAAGCCCCATCCAGCCTGGTATGGGGCATGACTGTTCTCACTGAGCCATCTGTATGCCCCCTTGCTCCACTCCTCACAGCTATAGCTCCTCTCGGTTATGTCTGGCTGGATTACCTTAGTCTTTGGAAATGCCCATCTTAACAGGGAAAATGTCTGAGACTGTGGATACAATTGTCAAAGTCAGGGAGGCCCTTGTGAGCTTTAGACTGCAGAAGTGGGATTCAGAGAAAGCGTTCATTTGCCTCTGTCACTGTCACTTGAGCCAATGATGAGAAGAAAAGTGGGGAAGAGAAGTGCCAGCACTTGGACTTTGAGGCCATTTGTTGTTCTGCCCAGATGCTTTGAAAATGATGGATAACACTCAGATTCGCTGCTTGGGCCATTCACTTTTTAATTAGTGCTTTGGAGAAAAAAACATAAAGGTCATAAAATTAAAAAATAACAAAACCAAACTGCAAAGCTGAAGATTCTATGAAGCCACTTTCAGCTGCCATTACAAGGTTTTTGGACAGATGTTCATCATCCTTGGAGAGCAGTAGCTTCATCTGAATCATTGACACTTGTCATATTGAAAATGTGGACTGGTGAGTACTCCATTTCCAAGAATGGAGATTATTCCCCTGGCCCAGGCATGAGCTTAAAATCACAACCATGCATCAGCTTCCCATGGTTTGTCCTAGATTTTTAGAACTGGTAGGTGGTCTCGTCCCACATAGGATTTTGTGGACACTTTGCTCTCCCAAAATCAGTCAATATGTTTATCCTAAACCACCAGCACCACTGATGAATAAACAAATAAATAATAATCCATCCCAAAAGCAGATCCGTTATTCAGGGTTCTTCCTGGGTATAAAATCTCTGGAGCAGCAACATTTAGGAGCCTGTAGATCAGCTACTTTGCAGTGTCATGAAAATTTCATGCTCTCTTGGCAAGGAAGTTAGTGAGTCAGGCAAATGAGCTCTTTTGCCATCTCCCTGACCTGGATACAGATACAGTTTCAGATTACTGCTGTGGGTATAGGGCTCAGAGAGGGAGAGACCCAAGTGCATTTAGACCTTTGACATACAAGGAGTCTGAGTTTCAGATGTGCAGCACCCTTAGGGATGTTTTGAAAATTTCAGCCCTGCTGCCCCTAAAATTAAAATAAAATAAAATAAAATAAAATAAAATAAAATAAAATAAAATAAAATAAAATAAAATAAAATAAAATA
>JAOXXN010000065.1:56505686-56541685 GCA_026770055.1 Myrmophylax atrothorax
GGAGAAAAGACAAGGCAGAAAGAACTGTTCCTCACCAATATCACCAAAGGAGACTTTCTGCTGTGCCTTTTGCGACTGGACTTGCCTATCCCTTCCTGGCCTTTTTAGCCACCAGCATGCTTGCAGCAAGCGTGGGTAGTGCCCTTCCCAAATCTTCATTCGCGAAGCCTAGCCATGATGATGCTGATGATGATTGCTTGATGTTGTTTACTTGATGGGGACATTTATTGAGAGAAGTACAGCCAAAGCCCAGCACTCCAGACAGATAGGGTAAGTTAGATTTCCATGACATAAATATTCTCCTACATACACTGCAGCAAAAGGAACGGTTTGCTCAGGATGAGTGAAAGTATTTTGTTGGCCTCCTCTCACAGCAACTCATCTCAGGCCAGACCCTGTGGGCTCTTGCTCAGATGGGTTTCTTGATGCTATCAGTAACAGCAACATACCTGCAAATGTCTTAGAGGTACAAACCTCAGCCAAGCCACTCCAGGAGCCTGTGCAGTTACCATGACACACTCTGTTTTCCAGTTTGAGCTTTTTGAGCAATCTGGATGACTTTACAGGCAGATTTCCCCAGGCTTATACATGCTGAGCTGTATTTAATGGGACATTTTGGAGAGGCTATTCAGTCTAAAAATGGACTTGGGACCAGCCGTGACTTGGAAATGTTGCCTACAGTTAAGATCTGCACACTCCAGTGAGATAGTTAATGTGGTTAAAATCAATGGGCTGTGCTAATTTACCTCAGCTGAAGTCTGCATTTCACGTGGCTTTTCAGTACTTCCTTCAAACTATTAATTCCAACATTTAACTGCAAACAGACTGATGGATCAGTTAAAGAAGAATCTCCTGTAAAGGGTCAAGGATTTAACCTGAACTATCTCTATTACTCCCATGCAAATCTTTCAGAGCAGTTATTTGAATATGTTAAAATCTAATTTGAATTGTTCATCACATAGAACAAGGTAAACTTTTTTTTTTTGATGAGAGATGTAACTTCAGGGCACTATTAAATTCTAATTAAAAATCAGTCAAAAGCACCCTTTTCTTAGTGTTTGTGCCTGCAGCAACACTTCCACTGTGGTATCAAAAGCTCAGTTCATTACTTCTTAATTAATTTTGCCTTGAGAAGCTCTAAGTTCTCAGAGGACCTGTTGGATTTTTAGAGTGTTGTATACATAGCATTTGCTTGTACACAGCAGATACCATGACATTCAGATCAGGAATTCTTACCCATGTAATCCAGTTTGATACAAAGTCTGCCAGCTTTTGGGAACCTGAAAGACCCTTAAAGCTCATAACACAGAGGATATCCTGCCTGGAGCTACTGGTCATGTAGGGATTTTCCCGTTTCCTTATTCCCAGTGTGCCTATTTTACAGCTGAAAAGGTTGGTATATAGGTTGCTTGGGTTGGGGATTTTCTGATGAAAAGAAATCATGATCAATAAGAAAGTAGACTTGTTCCTGACCCCTAGGACATATTGTTTAGAAGTCCTTAAGTTGACTACAATTTTTTTTCTCTGCCAGGCTCCTGAAGATGTGCATGTTATTTTTCCAAGATAAGAATGCTGCAATCATGATCTCCCAGTGCAAGTGATTCATTTCCCCTCTTGGCCTGGCTCTGTGCGCACGTGTCTGAGGGTGGTGAGCTGGAGCTGACCAGTGCCGTGGGAGAAAGAAAGGAAAAGAAGGGAAAGGGATGGAGGAGAATAATCTACCCAGTCTGAGGGGACATTTTTCATTGGTCTAGGGCATTTTCACCTTAGCAGTTTTTGTGATGAACAGAGCATAAAAGTGCCTGGGGTGGCTTAAACATAGGAGTAGTCCCCAAACTCTACAAGATGGGTTTAACAGGAGAGTGCAAACCAAACTTGCATATGACCATCTGAGCTAGGCTGAGAGGGACAAGTGTAGCTGTTGTCTAAGCCAGGAGGGACCTGGATGGTATAAACTTTAATCAGAAACCTTTGTATTAAGCCTAGTTTGCACAAGCAGACCCCATAACTATCAAAGGCAATAGTTCAAATCTACCTTCATGTGTGTCCAAGTGTTCTTGCTGCAAGGCAGAGTTAGATGGGTGTGACTGAGAGAGCTGTGGATGAAAAAAACAGTATAAACTGGGAATGGAGAAGGCTTAAAATGAGGTTTTGAGGCAATGTCAGCTTCCAGATTTCCTCTTGGACAAAGTGCACAGAGAAAAAGGAAAAAGAAAATTAAAACTAGAAGAAAAAGAAACCTTGATGAGTGGATGGGGACAGGGCATTTTGGATGCTGGGGAAAGCTTCCTCCTTTCCTCAGGTTATCCTGTCCTTTTCTCCAGCAACTCTTCAGAGAAAGCTTACCTCTTATTTTCTCAGGTGCTAATTTGAGGGTGGAACAGTGGCTGCATACTTTACTCCTCCTCCCCACTTCTGGGGATGGTGAGGAGGCTGAGCAAGAAAATAGAAAGGAGACCTTGAAGGGAAACAGGTATAAATTACCCACTCAGCTCTCTTTATTCAGAGCCTGTCAACACTGGAGCCAACAGAAGCAGACCTCAAGGCTCAGGTTCTGAACCTCATGCCTTCCCCTTCCCAGTTGCCAGAGCTACACTTAACAGCAAGCTGGCTGGCTGGCTGGCTGGCTGGCTGGCTGGCTGGCTGGCTGGCTGGCTGGCTGGCTGGCTGGATGGATGGATGGATGGATGGATGGATGGACAGATGGCTCCACATTTACATGGTCTCATTTCGTGTTATGGAGGCCAGGAGAGGTTGAAAATCAATACCAAGTTTGAATCATAAGCTGTAAAATTTGATGTTCCTGATATGTCATGCAGTATGAACACTCAACAACAAGCATCTACCAGTTGAGATAAGCATCCAGTTGAGCTGAGAAAGCTGCAGCACAGACTGGGTTGGGTAGAGATGGTTGTATTTCTTTTTGTCCTCAGAAAAGAGTAAAAACCTCAGCCTCTTGATGCTGTAGTTGTAGAATGTGCTAAGTCAGTGTGTACCCTTCTGCTGTGACCAGTGCTATGTTGTGCCAACATAGGCATCTCAGTCCTAGAGAGAAGAAGATGAAAGTGTCTTGAGTTTTTATGTCGAGGTTCATTCAATTTTACCAACTTTTTGTTAATGACAGGCAACAGACCTGACCCTAATGTTCCCCAGAGGTATCTTCATTCAAATGTCAAGAGCCACAGGGACTGCGGAGCTTAGATAGAAGACAAGGGGAAGGAAGGATGTGTTCTTATCTGAGATGCAGGAGTAAAGCTGGCCTGGATTTCCATGGAGGCAAAACCACAGCAATAGTCTGCCAAGGTCATCGTGGTACAAAGATGGCAAATTTCAGAGAGGTCTTTGCCTATTCCATGCTGCTGGATAGGGCAATTTTTCCTGATATGCTCCATGATCTCACAGCTACCAGTAATAAGTTTATAGGGAGCAGCACAGAAAGGGCTGGGCTGAGTGTGCAGAACCTGTGGACTATGCAGCAAATGAACCTGAGCAGCACTATAGGAGAGGGATATACCTTACTGACCAAGGGAAATGCTTGCATCCACTGAAGTTTAGCATACTGGAGAATGTACAAAAATGAATAATCTTTATTTAGGTCAGAAGATGGCCTGGATAAGATAAGATTGTCTTATCTTGTCTTGTCAGGCTCTCAGAGCCTGTTTGTTTACTTACACCACAGAGCATCGTGAGGGTTTATTAGCAGCATCCTTCCAGCCTGTACCTCCTCACTTACATCTGGGCAGAAATGCGTCAGGGAGACTAAGCCCAGCTGCAGAGTTGAGAGTGCAAGTGGATGTTGTCCCTCACCTCCTGCTCCCCTTCCAGTCCATCTCCTTCTCTCGCTTCCCTACCACCCCTTCCACCAGCTGGAACCAGGAAGAGCATGGTCCTTGGAGTACGTGCCTCTAACCACCCTGCCTCTATGTTACTTCAATGCCAAGCCCTTGGAGCTCTGTGATTACCAGGAGTAAGTTTCCAAGGAATTCATTTGTCATGACTTGCTAAATAATGAAGCATGATAAGAATCTGCATTCTGTTTCCATAAAAACCTATTGATGCTGTAGCTGGTGTCTCAGTAGTTTCTCACAAGAATGCACAAGTGACTTATTCTTCTCCATAAAAGCCGGAAAGGGCTGCCTGGATCAGCTGGTGTGGTTAGTTCTTGGGAGGGACCCTCTGCACTTTCATTATCAGCAGTTGCCATGAAGTGTTGGACAGGGAGGACTCAGCAGCACAGCAGGAAAAGGGTTTCATATCTGGAAATAATCTTGTAGAAGTCTCTTTTGGTCCTGAAATTCTTGGCAGCAGCCTTTCATCCTAATCTCCTGAGGCAGCAAGGCAATGGGCTCTTGTCCTTTGGTAAAGCCTGACAAGTTTTTCATATTTTTTAAAAAGCAATTTTTTTTAAACTCCATATGACAGGAACCATAAAAAGAATACATCTAGTGCCTTTTTGATGGACATAAACCAACATATTCTACAAGTGACATCCTCAATAGTCTTCTTAGGGGACAGGTCTGGTTCACATCTCCAGAGCACTGGAACACTAGGTCTTTGGACACCTGATTGCTGCTGAAATTGGTGTAATTTAGTTAGCTGCTTAAATACCTTCTCAAATTAAGCCCTGCTGCCTTGCATGTATTAATACATATGTTTTCAGAAAATCTTTCTGAAATAGGACTGTATTTCCAGGGTTGGGATACAGGGACAGAGTAGCATAAGGTGACGTTTTCTGAAGAGCCTGCAGTAAATTGCAGCAGACTGAAAACTTCACCCCTGCAATTTGTACAGTCTCTGGGAGAGAGTCTGGGGATACTGTTCACATCTCCATCCTCCAAACCTGAATTTTGTGGTGCCAAGCAGGCATCAGCTAGAGCTCATTAGCTCCAATAATATTTTAATTTTTCTATTACTACATAGAGTCTTTCCGTTATAGAAGTATCAGGCACTGGGGAGGGAAAGAAAGACTTTTATGCTTCAAATAGGTCTTCACAAAAGAGCTAAAAAAATCCCACAGAACACCCAAGATAACATTGTTGTCTGTAATATTAGTAATGCACCCAAAATGGAAAACATTCTTGTTGTGAAACTCTCAGGTTGCTGTTTTGTTTGCTCCTTATTAAGAGTTAATAAACAAAATTGCTTGGGTTAATTTTGTCATGTGTACTGTGAGTTGCTAAGGAACATGGCTCCACTCTGCCTGGAGTCTCTGTACTGTAGTGAGACAACTGAGAGAGGCATTAAAGTGCTATGAAATAAATGGGATGGAGCACGTTACAGTGTACCAAATCCTGGCTTGTAATTTGGAGCATAGATATTGATTTTCCCTTTTCTTTGTTTTAGGCATAGAAAAACTAAAAATACAGAGCCCACGTGACATACCAAGGGCAAGGAGCAGGATCTGCTGCTGGCAGGTGGGAGCTGTGCAGCTCTGGCTGGGAACCCACAGGTCTCTGCCCCTCGCTGAACTCATTGCTAGGCTGGGGTTGATGTGAAGCAGCAAGGCAGGCACCTAAGGGCCAAGGTGGGCAGTGAGGAAATGGTCTCAATTGTCATAAGATCTGGGAGGTTTATTTTTGGTCAGCAGCAGGTGGAAGGGTTTAGTGTCTCTGAAGGTCCTACATGGTGGCACATCATACTGGGGAAGGCAAAACTGCATGTTGTGTGTGTCTGAGGTGATACAGGGGTTGCAGTCCCACCACAATTCCTTGATGCTTTCCAAAGAAAAGGCTCCCTGGAATGGATTTTATCTCCTAGCAGGGCCAGGCAGGGTAGGCTGTGAGAAGGGAAAAGCTGGATTAAATCGTGACCATGTGACCTACTCCGAGCAGAAGCCTGTCTGTTGAGGAGGGCTGGGGGAAAGGCAGTGATTTTTTTCAGACAAATAGACTTCTCTTTAAAATGGTGATTATCACTGTCATATGAATGCAAATTGAGAATCATTTTCTGCAGACAACTACAAAAAAAGGTACTATGTGTAAGGTCTAATTTCAAACTGAAAGTAACTAGCAGAGAACAAGATACTATTTTAATAGCAGTAGAGATAGAACATGTTGCTGGGCTGGGAATTACCAGGGAACACTTTTAAGGGTTTTATAGCATCTCTTTTTCTTAGTTTGCAGGCATCATTGAGTTTTTGAAGAAAGCCTAATCTGGATCAGAGAATTTCAATCTTTCAAAATGGTGTAAGCAGCAGAGCAGTTAGTCTGTGTCTCAGTCTTCTCCCAGGACAGGGTTTTTCTCAAGAATGAGGCCTGTGTGTTTGGGCTGAGGATCCTAAAAGAAAGATCACACACATGTTGCTTAGGACCATTTCTGTTTCAGAACTGGAGATACAGTCTGAATAAAACAAATCATATTAGAAAAGTCTTACATTGGTCCATTTGTAGAGTGAGCCACAAGTTTTCAGTTTATGTCACAGCTTTCAGAATAATTATTTCAATGAAAAGATTAGTATGTTCAGTATACAGTTTTTCAAATGTGAATTTTCCCCTTGAATTGAGTGACTTTAAATAGTATCAATTATGCTGCAAATTAAGCAGGGGTTAGAGGACATGGGAGAGAAATGAAATAGAGGAATATCAATCAGTCGAGACAGATGCTGGAGGAATGTGAGCAGTGCAAGTTTCAAACTTTCAGGGCTTCCCAATTTCTCAGGGCTAAACTAATACTTGTCAGTATGGGAAAATAAAACACCTCAAAACTCTGAAACTTTCTGGTTTTGATGAAGTGTGGGTGATAACTGCTGGATTTAGGAATCAAATTACCTCTTTCAGAGCATACATAAAGCTATTTCCTTACAGCAGCCAGTCAGATATCCCCCAAGTCCCTGCAGACAAGACAAGAGAGAGCTCCTAGCCCTCTCTGTGGCTATGGTTAAAAGCAGGCACTTCCAGGTTGGCATTTCCTAAGGTCCCACCAAGAATACTTTAAAGGATACATGGAGGTCATTTATGGCTTCTGCAAGGAGAGGTTGGGCGGGATGCATTTCAAACAGGTTATGTGTAGAACACATATAGACGAGGCACATGCAGTCTGTTTTATTTTGCCTGCAGTGCCTGACATAGCACTGTCTGACAATGAATCATACACATTCAAACAGTTCCAGCATGCCACAGATTTAAACATGTAAGTGCCATTTCCTATTGTCCCCAGTCCAAGGGGTTGGTGGAACATCATGTTAAATAATAGGGCTGCTATTAATAAAGCTGATGAGTCTGTATTCAGCACTGTTACATGACAAAATACATCCGTGAGGCTGAGGTTCTCATCTGCTGACACAGGCAGCTGAACCCAGCCTTGTCGGAGCTGCTAACACACTTCTCAGTCTCACTGGAGACCCTCTAGAAATAATGAGTTTATTAAAACAAGACAGAACAATATGACTAATGCAAACCAGGAACCCACACTGCTTCTTAAAAATGCTGTTGTGTTCATTTCTGCTGGTGGAAGGAAGACCCGGTCACTGGCACTATGTCAAATGGTCGCTTTATTTGTATGAAATTTGCTCTGCCAAATGGATTGCTTACTCCAAGGAATACATGGACACCTTCAGAACTCAGAGGAAAGTGAGATGGGGGACACCTATTTTAAAGAGAATCATCTTGGGAAAGTAGCAAAAACAGCAGGTTGAGACAGTGAGGTGTCAGGGCATGGACAACAGTCCTGCCATCTCACAACAGGAGGAGGAAGCGTGAATGACAAAACGCAGCACAGCCAAAGGGTTATTTGAGTGCCACTTAGTCAGATGAAGGTGTCAGGTGGATTATAGATACTTGAGATTGCACATTGCATGAGTATTTTAAAATTAAGTCTCCTCTGACCTGGAAGGAAAGATTTGAGTGCCATGGGTTTGTAAGGCTGAACTTCCCCAGTCCAGTCTGTGGAAATGATGAGCACTGGCTGGACCAGCCAGCAGGAACCAGGAAAAAAAGCCTTGGTGAGAAACTGGGGCCCTACTTCATTTAACCTGGTGGAAGGACTTAACTGAGTGTCTGAGCACCACAACTTCTTCCAAAGAAAGATATTGGGAGACACCTGATTCCCACCTGAGTTGTGCCTTTGGGACATTTGTCTCCTTCAGAGTTGCTTTTTGTTGTTTGACACTGTGGGGAATGAATCCAGGACTGAGCAGCACCTGAGACCACACCAGGAAGGATCCTCTTCTCCTCTGGAGTATAGTCCTCTCCCCTGGCTGTTGTCTTCTGTCACTTTTTTGCCCACCTTGATTTTCACTGCATCCTGACCTTGCTCTTTGCTGGAACTACTTGCCACTCAATCTCCCTCCCAAAATGCAGACCAAGGACTGAGCCTTTGTAACTCTGACATTTCAAAATCAGTTTTTCCTTCAAAACCCATCACAAAGAGTGTGAGTAGTTGCCATATCCTTCTCATTATTTGCTTTGCAAGAAAATGGGAGTGCTGGTCTGATTGTCCACCCCATTCTCATCTTTCACTTCCCGCTGCAGGTGATCCCACCCATCCGGTGCAGATAGGTCACACCAGCAAAAATTTTTTTAAATTCTGGCTAGAATTATACTTTAAGTGACATGTAGGTCTCTCAAGGGTCCTTTGAGACCAACTGAATTTCAATTCATTGAGAGAGAAGTTTCTTTCTGAGCAGAGGAGAGAATTGAATGGAGCTGTGCTCTGCTACGTGGAGCTGAGGTTGATATGGCAACAAAGGTTCTAAAAATGCTGAGACGCAAATTATATTCTCCTGTGTTATAAATAGCTGTGTCAAGTTGTTATGGAAACTGTCAAGTAAACTGGGTTAAGAACGGCTACTTTTTGTGCTCTCTTTTGCCAAGGCTTTCTGAAACAGTCCCTACCAGAATAGTATGAGACGTTACAAATACTGGGCAACGTGCTGATCAGAGAGTCTCTGCAAGTGAGATGCGATGGCATCATTTCCTCCATCCTCTTGAGAGGCTGGGACTTTGACTGACATATTGTATCTGCTCTGTTCCCACAATGGTGAAAATCATGAGATGGTCTCACCAGAATCCCTTCCTGGAAAACGGGGACTTGAAGCTCTGTGGAGACACAATTGTGGGGGTACTTTTTTTATCTGAAGTCCCCAAGAAAACATTCAAGTGGGTGAATGCCAGATGGGACTACGGTAACAGCTGTGCATACAGTAAAGCACTTTTGGGGCAGGTAGGTGGAAGAACCTTTCACCACAATTAAAAGTGTAGTTCAGTGGGTTGTGAAACCAATGTACCAGCTGTGAACTGGAGTGGGCATCATATATCCTCTGATGGGAATATAAAAAGGTGAAAACAAAAAAAAAATGTTGAATTGCACCTTGGGTACCAACCTTTTGGCTTAAAGATATTCCAGGAGTAGACAGACCCAAACCAACCAAATCCTCTCTGAAAAATCCTTCTATTCTTCAGCTGAAAGATTGCTTTGACATCTAGTTTTCAACTCCAGTCCCTTTTGTGAGCTGTACAGAGATATCACTTAGGTTAATCTCCCCTTGTGAGATGCCCACTGTGATGTATTGTCAGATGGGTGATTTTGAGATAAAACACTTGTTCTTGACTCATTTTAGGTCCTTAGGAATTTTCCAGTAATGAAGCGCAACTTGATATCTTTGAAAGATACCAGGCAGGTAAATGAACCACTCACCTATTAGTGCTGTCCTGTTATTGTCACTGCATCTATCCAAGGCCATAACTCAAGCAATACAACTGCTTATGGTATGCACAGCCTTCTTATCTCCATTTCCACCGATACAGTTATCTGGCACCTATCCCTCTCAACACAATCAAGATTAGAGTTAGAGGGAATGAGGTTGTTGAAAGGTTTGCCTTTCATATTTCCAAAGACATGATAGCAAAGAGAATTTTAAAAGGGTGTTCCTGTGCTGATGTACAGTGGGTATTCAATCCCTATAAAAAGCTCTCTGTCATACATTCAATACACCTTTCCAGGGCTTAGCAGTCAGTATGTGGAGTTATGCCACAAGGGGTTAGTGGAATGTACTTTGTTCCTGTGTATAAATAGCTGGCTTTTAATAATGAGCATTCAAAAGTATGCAGAAGTGAACAGGATGTTAAGGCTGAGAAATCCTTTTCCTCTGGAGCTGTGTAAAAAATAAAATCATATAAAAATTCACACATGCAGAGGAAAGAAACTAATGCACAGCAAATTGGCTTGGTGCCAGCATTACAAAAAGGGGCAAAAAAATTAAAAAGAACAAGAATGAGAAAAGTTCACCTTTGTCTCTGGGAGCAAATTTTTGCCTTTATCCATTCAGTGAAGAAAAATTGCCATTTGCCTGGCAAAAGAATAGAATGTACTCACAGTGGGGCAAGGCTGCAACACAGGGGTCAAACGGTTAAAACTGTGCCCTGCAAATCATTTTTGAAAGCTGAATAAGTTGCATCACACTCGTTCTGGGATGGGTCTCCCATGGAGAAGAACCTGATCAAGCTCTTGTCCAGGGGGACAGTACTGCAGGGTGGTTACAGGATGGAGAGGACTCCTCCAGCTGCTTGGTGCCTGTTTGTGAGGCCAGAGATACTGCTTGTGTCACACCTGGGGGAAACCATGGTCAGGGGCAAGGAGAAACCTTGTGTGGTATAGCTGAGGGGTGTAAACATGGTGGTATGTCCATTTGCACACCAGGTGTCCACCTATCTTGGCCATTTAAATGGTTAAGGCCTCAGATGACAGACTGTTTCTCCCTGTGGGCCTGGAACAACCAGGGCATGTTTCTAGTAGTGATCTCTGACTCCTACAGGGTATAAAAATATGAGTAAGTAATGAAGATTGATAAGGAACAGATGCAATGAAGATGGGCAGCAGAAAAAAGACCTGACATAGATTAGTAATGCAAATATTTCTACAGAGTCTTAAATATTTAAGAAGGAAAGAGGAGAGGATCAAACAGGAGAAGGAATCCAGCACATAGCTGAAAGAAAGGCTCCTGGTAAATGGCTCCAAGCCAAGAAGATGTTCAAGCAAAGAAAGAGAAAGCAATGTCCCATCACATGGGCAGCAGTTCAGGGTGTCTCAACATTCAATGTATATGACAGAATTAGGAATCTAAAGAAAGCCATAGAAGAAATATCACTTTCTTCATTTGCTGGACAATGCCCTGTCTGTCCTCCTGAGTTGACTACAGTCCTGAGAAGGAGCAGGAGAAAACTTTTCTACCTGCTTCACATCTGCCAGGTTTACAGTCACCCCAACAGGGATTTCAGAGTGTGGTGGTTGTCCCCTGACACCTGGAGCAGAGTTCCTTTCTCTTTGTGAACACCAGACTTGTGGGACAGAAGAAGAGCCATGGCAAAGGGCCCATATGAAGTTTTTTACCTACCGATTCTTTTTATATTTTTGCTGATTTGGAGCAACACTGGGACCCAATCTTTTTTCAACAGCATGAATATGTCTAAACTGCTCTACGACTTCATATTCATCTACCTGCCTTTCGTAGGTTGAGCTCCATGTGGGGTTGTGGGTGCAGATGGTACATAGCATGAGAAATGCTGAGGGTTTTCATAGCATGCTTTTAGAATGGGAACTGACAGAAAGGAGTGGGATGGTCTTATGATTCTGAGACTGGATGAACCAAGACTGACCCAGTGGTGCTTTGGACTGAGAATCTTCCTTCAGGACTTGAGCTAGGCTCATTATAGGATGTACCTGAAGGGTTATGCGCAACAGATGGAAAATTAGAAACTCTGTCTACCCAGGTTTACAGTTTTTATTTTGAAGGAGTCTCATAGCCTGAGACTTATTCCTGACTTTAAAAATGGAGAAGACCATTAGAATTGATGCCATACCTCCAAATGAGGACAACTAAATACAAAGTAGAAGCAGAGCTATGGAATTGAACTCAACATTCACATTTTCTGTGGTTTTTTTCAAGTTGTTTTAAGGGACACTGTAATGGAAGAGGAACTTGGTGATAGTTTATTAGAAGTCATACAACTCTTAAGCAGCTCCTGGGGAAAAGAAACAAACAAAACACCCCCTGCATCTCAGGGCTCTGTGCAGTGATTTTCCAGTCCTTTCCAATTGCTTCACATTGCGTGGGCTGAGCAGTGATTGGAAGCTCTTACATTTTAATGCCAAGTTGCAGAAAGATCTTTCTCTATGTCTACTCCACCTTTGTTTCCTCTTTTCTTTGTGGTTTGGGTCCACCCAGACTCAGAAGTCAAAGAGAAGTGGATGGGCTGATTCATTAGACTTTGCACTTGAATGGCTGCACACATTTTTCATTCATTCCAATTCTCCTTGGAGGCATTCATAACATTTTTGCTTCACCCCACCCCGCCCCCCCAGCCTTACATGTATATACATTGCACTATCAGATAGGGCAATAATAAGCATTAGAGAAGGAGTGTGCTTGTTCACGTCTTCTAGGTGATGTAAGACAAAAATGCAGCCCTCAGCTCAGCTCTCTAGTTCTGCAGCTGCTCAGAGACTGCCCATGGCAGCATCTCTCCTGCTCCCTGAGCTCTGTCTATTTCCTAATTTTGTTTTCTTCCTTGTACCATTATTTCTCCCTGGGATCAGGATGCATGTCCCAGTTTCCTACTGCTTTTATTCCCACTCAGCCAGTCTCATTTTAGCATTTTTTCTGAACCAAATCTGTTGTCAACTATGTTCTCAAGCATGTGGTCATCCCTGGAAACGTGATCTACTATCCCACAAACCTACGGAAAGTTGGCCCTAGAGAAGAGACTCTTGGTCCTTGCTGTTTTCTTGCCTACTAGGAGCTAAAAATTCCTTGTTGAGTCCTCTTGGGAGATAGAGTACCTGTCAGAAATATCCTCCTCTTTTTTTTTTTTTGTCACAACAGTGGAAATGCTTTGCATACTTTGCAGATGTGTAAAGCTGTTACGTAAAGCATCACATGAAGGCAAGGGCTCTTGCAAATAATAAAACTTCAGGCTAGTTGCAACCAGCTCCTTTATTTCATTTTCCTTAACGAAATGTAAATCTACGCCCACACAAACTATGCATGCTCGGAGCAAAACAGTATTCCACATTCTGCAGCCAGGAGGGAATCAGCCCTGTGGAGGGGCAGTTGCCCCGCTACACTCCTTCTCCCACTGAGCTCGTGCTTCATTTCCACACCAGGTTTGATCAGCATGGGCATCGACAGGGGTGTTGGCATAGACACTGAGGTGAGGAAGTGGCTTGCCTGTCCATAACTCATCAGACAACCTTTCCTGCCCACCCCCGTGAGCTTTGCAGATGTGGACTGGAAAGTGCTCAGCCTCTTTTCCTTGTAGAAGTCTTTCATATGTACAGGCAAACTTCCCAGGCAAACATGGGCATGAGCACAAGAGCAAGATCTGTCCAGCCAATGTTCATCCTGGACCTTCTCCATCTGAGCAGCCTGGGTCTTGTGCCTTCTTCCCTCCTGCTAGGCACTGGAGTTGTCCCACTTTTATACTAGCATGTTTTTCCACCACCTGTGGGTCTGATGTAAATATAAAATAAGAATAATAACCCTACCTTCTACCACCCCCTCCAAAAAAGAAAATCCATAGCAATCTAAGAGCAATACCTTAGTGGTCATCTCAAAATTACCACCACAAAATCTGCCAAAGAAGTGACAGGGCAACCTACAGGATGAGGCATTTCTCAATATGAGATCCAGGAAACTGTTTAACATGACTAGCTTCAATCAAATTAATTATCTATTATTCAATTAAAAACAAGGAAGTAAAGAAACAAAACCTTATTTAATTTCTTTCTGTCAGCAGCCTATGTAATCTGCAGTTTAATGAAGCTGATGGGTTGTCTTCACATGAATAAAGAATTTTTCCTCAGGCCACCTATTCCAGTCATCACTGGAGGATGGGAAATCTCAGTTCCATTAACAATGGAGAAGTCCAACGGTACTGCTCTGCAGATGGGACAGGACAATTCCCCATTGCTATTAAAGTGCCTTAACTGGAAAGGGCACATTTGGGCTTGCAGAGGGACAACATACCCCATTTTCCAAGAAAAATTACTTCCTTTCCTCCCATATATTTGTGTCAATTGATTTTCCCTCCTCTTCCCACAGGTGGCCTGTTTTACATGCAGTTGTTTTGTAATTTGCTGTCAGGTACAAGGAAGTGCAGTATGGACACAGAGAGGTGCTCATGAAGAAATCCTTCCACTGAGCATGGATGTGTTAGCTCAAATCTGGTACTGGGAAAATTGCACAGAAGCTCTGAGCTTTATGCTCTGTGGAGAACCTGGAAGAGGAATTCAGGCTGTCTGGAAGCTGCTTCTCTGCTTCTCCCACCTCTGGACAACAACTCAGGGCCAAGTTTAGTTTCCCTGAAATTATACACCTTGAGGCAATATCAGAAAGCCTCACCAGCATGGCTTTGCCCCATGTAATCCACAGACAGTCCCTTTCTTCAATGGAATTAAAGAGAATAATTTGAGCTGTGTGTTTATATTTGCTGCACCTACATACAATATTTCTGGTCCAGTTGGAGAAGATGAAGTTCAACACATGGTCAGTTAAATTAGACTTGAAAAGGACAGCCAGTGGGAACAGGGAAGATACAGAAAGGCTCTACTGAACATGGTACGCCAGGGTATCCCAGGTAATCCAGATGCTGATGTAGTTGGTGATGGCTGTTGCAGTCTCTCTGCCCTACTGCAGCACAGAAATAGGTGGCCAGGGGTCACGAGTTCCAAGAGTCTCTCCTCCATTTTTGTCTGACTTCTGAGTCTAACATCCATTTCTGCATGTTCCATGAACGTGCACATACACATTTCATTGCACACTTGGTGTTTGTGCCATTTTCCCATGCTTTTAACACACTACCAGTCACGTGGAAGATCCTGCAGCAAACACTCTAGTTTGTGGAGGCTCTTGGGCCAAAAAAGTGGTCCTAAATCCTTCACCATGCTGAAGTCAAGCTACAGCACTAACAGACTTCCTGGTGTGACAACCCCAGCCTCCATGGGGTTCCATGGTCTCCGATACCGTCGTTAGCCTTATATAATGTTACAGCTGCAGATCGTGTGACACTGGCACCTTTGTGTGACTGTGAGGCTTTTGTACATCAGCCAAAACGCAATGCTAAACCAATCAGGGTGATAAGTGCCCCCCTTCTCACACACCACTCATTCCAAAAGGGAGGTTTTATACTATTGCGTAAGTCACTGGAAGTGTCCGTTTGTGGCTGGGCTAAGCCAGGGACCAGGTGGGCTCATTCTGGGGCAAGTGTGCTGGTCTGCTCATGATACTGCACTGGAGCACACTGGGCTCTGCAAGCACTCAATGAAGAAGCCCCCCTTACCAGCCAGGAGCTTTATACTGGTGGATGGTGGGAGACAGTCACTGCAGTACTTTTGCCTCCTACATCTTCACCATGTCCTGCTCCAACCCAGTTGGCACAAGCAGTCAGCATTTTTGTGGGATATTGCAGAAAGGGGATGCAGGAGCTGTGGTGACTCAGAGACTCCCTTATCCCAGGCAAGATGCTCTGTTGGAATTTGAAAATTTTTTCCTTGGCAGAAGTCTCCTCTGACACTGTGGCTCCCAGAAGGGCTGTTCCAGAGTCTGGGAAGTGCTTCTGCTCGGACCTTCAGGATGAACCTGGCCTCTCAGTTAGAAGAAGTCAAACTTTTCTCCTCCCTTATCAAAAATAAAACAGAAATAGGGCAGAAAAAAAAATTGGAGGGGTGGAGGTGTTGCTTGTCAATCAAGGCTCCAAGTCTGAGGAGAGAGGTCAGAGGATTCCCTGTGAAGCAATCAGAAAATAATGGAGCAGTTGATAAACTGGCCAAGGTTCTTTTAAGTCTGGCATTGCATGGCTGCCTGGCCAGCACTCTGCAGTTTGAAGCACTGTACAAATAAAGATAACATGACATGACATCCTGTTAGGAAGCTCACTAATTGGGTGAGGAGCAATCAGGATGAAGAGCTGGGAGTGTTGGAAATGCCATCAGTGGCTGTCGCTGCAGGGAGGTGGCATCTCCCTGTGCCCACTGGGAGCGGACAAGCACTGATTTGCACCTTCCCAGATTTGTGACTTTCCTGAGTGTCTGGTGTGTGGCTGAGGGGAAGCTCAGGCATGGCATGGGGCTTGGGGTCACTGAAGGAGGGGAAGGGACATGTTTGAATGCACAACAACCCCAGTTTCAGAGATTCCTACTGTCCAGGGACAAATCCTCCTCCCTGCAACCTGTTGTTATGGAGGGTGGATGCAGAGGCTTGTCTGCAGACTCCTTTTCATGTCCACCACTGCACACAGCATCTCTTTTCTGAAAGCAGTAGGGTCCTGATTCAGAAAATAGGCTATAATTCATAGAAATAGGGGCTTAGTCACAAGTTCAGCTCTCTTGATCTTTTCTGGCAGCTACTGAAATGTAACTGGCAGGTTCCTCTGCATGGCAGTAAACAGAAACTGATTTTAAGTCACATCTGAGAAACCATTTCCCCAGCTTTTAACAGAAAGGAAAGGCTGGTTAAAACTATCCACCAAGCTCTCAATGCCTTGTGCCCTGGGCAACTCTGGTTATCACACCCAGCTCCAACATCAGTCCCTGGCCAAGCCTGAACTCCAAATTGAGGCACCCCAAGCAGCAGAACAGAGCAAGGTTTACACATAATTTCTACTTGTTTTCAGTTTGGCATGATTGTGACTGCCTCCTCTAGCAATCACCTGACTATGATAATTTTGTCCTAAAGCATGTGACTCCAGTTATGGTCTCTGAATTAAGACATGCATTGCAAAATTTAACATTTTTTCTGTACAGCCTAGAAAAGAATATTTTTGACTGAGTATGACTTGACACCTTTCTGGAAAGCATGACTGCTTGTCTTTTAGTTTGTCTAATGGGAAATGTAAATTACCAGTAAGCCAGCATGACATATCAAATTCAGCTCTCTGAGTAGAGCATATTAAAATGCCATTTTTACATTCCAAATTATATTTCATTATGCAGTTACAATTTTGACAGTAGCAGTGTGCAGAATGCATTTCATATGCTAACTAAAACAGACTCTTTTTTTGCTAATTTGCTGAAAAAATATTATGGTATATCTAGGGCATAATGTTTCTGGAGTGAAAAGAACAGCAGCATCAGGGATGTAGTCTGTGATCTTTGTTTTGGGTGCCGATCATAATTGTACACTCTGCTCAAGATGAAGTGGCAGACATTTTACCCACTATTACTAAAGAACCATCCCCCATTATGATTTTTTGGGGTCTAATTTTAATAATTTACACACAACTCTGTAAAAATACTTGCTTAGCTATCTGACAGTCAGTTGGATTGGATGATCACAGTAGGTGCCTTCAACTGAACTCTTGTATTCTACAAAAGCAATTTGCTGCTTCAATAGGTTATTGTCATAGAAAATGACACATTTTTTCCACATGGCTTTTAAAATCCTTATTTCTTTCAAGAAAGAGAAGAAAAGCTGAACCTGGGGCTATAGCTTACTCTAAACTTTATCTGAAATTTGTCTGTAGATGTGAGTATGGGGTTTAGCACAGGGCAGACCAGAGACCATTTCTCTTAATGCACATTGGCAAATACTAGACACTGCATTAACTTTATTTTCATGAGCTGGTCTCATGGCCTATGTTGTTTCTTCACTCAGGGAGGGAGGGGTAGAAAGTGACATCCTTGGTACGGTCAGCAACAGGATGAGCTGTGACAGCAGAGAAGTGTCATCTATTTGCCACCTACCTCATGACGTTGCTTCCTGTGTGTCAATCAGTTCAGCTAGAATTGGATATACCCTGCATCCAGATCCAGCAAAGACTATTTCCTGCCATCAGCAGGAACCAAATTAGGAGTCAGATTGTGCTTCAGGTGCCTCACAGACTTTTGCTTTTAATACTGCTGCCTAGACCCTGCTGTTGTTCAAGGCTGCATACAGTCCTCTCCTAAATGGGTTCCCCATATCCTCTGTCTCTAGGCATTCCTCTGTATTTTGGCCTGAAGACATCCCGGCAGGAGCTCATGTGCCTGGTTTGGATGTTCATCAAGCACTTCATTATTTCTGCTATTACATCTGCCAGCTACTTCCTGCTCTTGGCTTTTAGGCAGCCTTTAGTCATTGATCAAAGATCTGTGCAAAAAGCGATATTACATTAATATACAACCGATTGGGATGGTGTGTAGTGTGCAGGGGTACCAGGTATATGACAAGGCTCTGAGGACTCTGTGCCCAGAGGCTCCCTCCTCCCAGGCACCAGTGCAGCACCTCTTGGAAGTGCTGCATTCATTTTGGCTCGTGCCAGGCCAGCAAAGCATGATAAGAGATAATTAGGGATTAAGTTGCACCTTTTATCTCGGTAAATGACAGTTACTTCCTTGTAGGCTGCCTACATTGACAATGAGTGTTCAGGACAAGCTGAACAAATCTGTTTACTTTGATCCTGAATAAAAACCTGGGAGAAGCTTCCCAATCCTAAGGCAAGGCAGTATGGCAGGCACCAGTAGCTTCAGCTCTGCAGCCTCTGGGAGCTCCCAGTGAGAAGTTTTGCTGGAAATGGATGCATCCATCCAACCATCTTCTTGTCTGGGGCTGCACAGCAGCAGAGGGCAGTAGCTCAACATGATGCTTCCTCCACTGCAAACAACTTCTCTTCATTTCATGGCATCTTTCCCTACAAGTTTTTGTAGCCTCCAGGTAGCTGTGCATGCTATTAATGTCAATCATGCCTTTTAAAATAAAGCTAGGTGTCCTCTGTGGGGAAGGAGAAGGGCTTGCCTGTACCCCCAGCCTCTTGCAAGGCACCCACAGGCAGCACTGAGTGCTTGCAGGTGACTCACTGACTGCCTTGGTGCCTCCCCATCAGCCCAGGAGGTGGAGGTGGCACAAGGGAATTAAGGCACAGTGTGGGATGTGTAGGTGGAGCAAGCATCCTGAAAACTGAGACTGAAGAATCAGGATGGCTGTTGTGCCTCATTAGGCTCTCCTCTGCAAAGGATTTGGATCCCACAGGAGAGACCAGCAGTCTCTCTATATGGGGCAAGTAAGGCTTTCAGCAATACCCATGTGGTGGCCATAAGCCCTCAGTCAGTGCTGGCTGCTTCACAGAGCTGGATGTCAGTCTCTGGGAATAAAACCAATTCCTATCCTACTCAAGGCTAGTTTTGGATCTAGATCAGAGCACCCAGACCTTGCCTCAGCAGCATAAATTGCCCCCTATTTGCAGACTTCTTCCTTGTGACCCTGAAGCCAAAGACACAGAGGACACAGCCTCATCTAGAGAAATAGGCAGAGGCACAAAAATATGATTCCTTCCAACAGTCCCAAAAGCCTCTTCAGAAGCTTCAGAGACCCCAGCAAAGAGAAGGGAAATAAATCATGGAAACCTGTAATGAACCCCACCCTGAGCATACCAGCATACACACTGTAGGGGCAGAGAGCAATAAAACCAGCGCACATGCAGCAACATGGCAGGCGGGTGCTCACAGCCACATTTTACACAATCCAATGCAGGTATGCGAGTTATTGCCTAGTGCCCTCCTTCCTCGCTGGGACACAGCCCAAGAGCTGCACAAACACGTTCAGGGAGCTGCAGGTTATATCTTTACCTGCTTTGGCAAGCTCAGCTCAGCCATTAGGTGAGTGAAAGCTCTGCCTCACCACAGGTCCCGGGAGCCACAGCTGGCCCAGGCAGTGCCTGCTCCGTGTGTGCTGGTGCATAGGCTGGTTTCCCAATGCAGCTCCGTGAGCCGTAGCTCACCCCTACCCCTCTTTGGCTCCTGCAAGGCCATGCTGCAGGGAGGGTGCTGGATGCAGCTTTGTGCAGCAGAAAGAGTTATGAAGGGGGACAGGAGTCTCCAGCATAGAGCAAATCTGCAGGAGCAGCATGTTTTCCTTGCCTCTGAGGTGCCTGGATACTCTCCAGATCCAAGCAGACCCCCAGAAGGGCTGGTGCTTGTTAACCCCACCATTTCATAGAATCATAGAACCATTAAAGCTGGAAAATACCTCTAAGATCACTGAGTACAACCATTAACCCAGCACTGCCAAGTCCACCACTAAACCATGTCTTTAGGCACCACATCTACACATTTTTTGAACATTTCCAAGGGTGGTGATTTCCTGCAAGGCTGGAGAAATCATGGGCAGTGTTTGCTGCAGCCTCCCAAGTGTTTGGCTTTTCTGTGCCTGTGAAGGTCTTTTGTGTGTGTCTGTGTGTGCCCTGCCACTGGTCTGCATGCTGACCTTGCACAAGACCTTGGTCTTTCCTGCCTGCTGCCATCCAGGGAGCAAACAGAACAGGAAGGAGAAGGCCATCATGCTGGAGTGCTTCCTTCTCACTGCTGCAGAGGAACACCTGGCAACAGTCCTATCCCTGGAACAGCCTTCCCTGCCCTGCAATCGCCTCTGCAGGCAGGTCTGTACACTTGTCATCCAGACTTTCTGACAGCACCACATACAGAAACCTAAAGGGAGTCACCTAGAGTAAGGTGTCATACAGTCATCAGGCTGGATACGATTTGTAAGGATATTAACACATTATAAATTAGCACATTGCCTGTCTGCTTTCTTCACTTCTGGGGATAAAGAAGGTCCATATGGCACCTTGAAGTTCCAGCAGCAAAGACATCTGGATAGACAGTCTTATGGTGATGACTTCAAGGACAGTCTTGGAAGAGAAAACCAGCAGTCCCAGCTTCCATCAGCGCTTAGTAGAGCTGAAGAAGGTACTGATCATGAAGATTTAAAGAGGAGGATTTGCCATTAACTGGCTGTTAGTAATCCCCAGGCACTACCTGTTGCTTGCTCTGTAGATGGCAGCACAAGGAAACCAACCAGCGTCGTGAACATCATGCAAGGCAAGTACATGGGCCTGTCATTAACAGGGTCAGTGAAGGGGGTTATTTCACCTGAGACTTGCACCACTTTCAATTTTTAACAGCAGTGGGTTAGGAAAACAAGAAAATAAGCCATGGCTGCAAACAAGTAGTAGAAGTAACTTGTAAAGAAAGAGAGGTCCTGTGTCATGGAGAGAGAGCCTCCAGCTTATAAACCCCTCTGATGGTTACCACATAACTGCAGCTTAAAAGAAGAAAGCCACTCAATTTGATTTATTAAGAGTCTCTGTTCTTTTTGGCACAAACCTGACATTTATTCTGCATGTAAATAGTAAATAGGGACTTGTCTCAATCATCAAATGTTTTTGAGAAAGGGGCTGGTATGGCAAAATTTATCAAAACACAGCATGTTCTAAACCACTTGGAATTTCCATTTGAAAAAGGTGAGTAGCTAATAGTTCTCAATCATCTCTTCTGTGTATCTGCTCTGAAAACATTTGGTTGCATTGGGGTAAAGCTTGGCTTTGCAATTTAAAGCCATAAATGCTCCCTCCTCTAGAAAGACAGGACTTTTGTTTTTCCTTCCACAGGGTGCATTAGAGAGGGAGCCTGGAGGGACCTTCATCTCCATGAACTCCCAGGACTGCTATTTCTGAGCACTGATTTCCTACTTGGGATGTAGATCTTGACCTCCATGCCCCTGGCTGACTGGTTTGCATAAACAAAGAGCATCGCAAAGAAGTCAAAGCCGGATGTACCTACAGCAAATAAATCTCTTCCTCTCTGACAAACAGAGAATGAATTGACCTCTTGCACGTCATGTCTGGTTGTCTGACCAAAACTGTCAGTCACAACTTTCCCTCTGGAAGCTTCAGATGAGACAAGGGATAAAAGGGACATAAAAGTTACATCAGTAAGACTAAAACAATGAATGACAGGATTTCCTCTACCATCTCCATTACTTGATTCCTACAAATTTTCCAATCATGGCTGGTCAAATCCCAGACAGTGTCTGTGTGCATTTGATTTACACACAGCAAACTGAGAAACTATTGCCTGTCACTGCTTCCCAGCCCCATTTTTGCATTCATTTTCTGGAAACGGTCCAGCGAACAAGTTCACCAGCCTGAACATTTGGGCTGGAGTGAAGTTTAAAGCAAACATCTGGGATCTCTGCAAACAGGAAATCCATCACACTTCTGGGCTGGAACATTTGTTGTTGAGAAGGGAGTGCTTTCTGCTCTCTGACGTGAGATCCCTGAGAGACGCCCTGTAATCCATACATCCAATCAAACCCTTGCAGTTCTCCTCAAATTTCAGGTGGTGAATCCTAGATGCACAACTCTAGGAGTCATACCACAAATTACTGTAGGATTTATTATATCATGAGTCATGGGAAATTATTCTGTGAGTGCTGGACATTGGTCCTGGATAATTTGGCCATGCCCAGACTAGAGGGGACATAAACTGCAAGGCAGAGCTTGTCTCCTCTCCAGATTTGTTGAGGGAGTCGTTCTCTGGTGAACTGGGGAGACAGGATAGGGAATCTTGCATGGCCAGCAAGTCCTGGCACAGTCCTGTGCTGTCTTTCTGAGCAGTGATGTGGCTGCATCCATTGCCTGGATTATTTAGGGCAAGTTATTTGCTCAGTTTCACCCACAATGTGACATGCAACAAAATGTCACAGGCAGTTCCTTTCCAGCAAGATTTTCAACGCAGTTGCAGAGAGCCATGTTTTCTGGCATATGCCATCTGGCCCTATTGGTCCTGAACATGTTTATGCCAGTGAAGGCTGTGACCCAGTAATTTCTGTAAGAGATATATATATACACACACGTACATATATATATATACACATCTCCAGTTTGTAGGGTCAATATGCAGGGCAGCCTGTAATGAGAAGCACGGGTCATGAAACAGTAGTGTGAGGTCTTAGAGTACAAATGCTGCCCCTTGGATGCCAAAAGGGGCTTTGAGAACATTTCCCATCCTTCCAGTTACCTGTGATATAAAAATACAGGGTAACCTCCTCCCCATGGACACACCACAGGACTAATCAACCCCTGCTGAAACCTCCTTCCAGACCTTCCTGGCAACTGGGAAACTGAGGCAGCAGCTGCTGTGGCAATTTGGTCTGCCTACGACCGTTCCCCATCCCTTTCATAGTGAGTTGGTCCAAGAGATGTCAAACATTGAGACAGTGGGGCCAAGCTCCAGGAGGCATGCTGAGCTCCCTTCTCATCTGGGCGGACCTACTGTGCTGGTGTAAATCCAGTCTAATATCTTGTGTCATTTCTTGTGGGAATGATGTCTGGAATGCACATCTGTGTAATTTTGTCCTTTTTAAAGCCCTGGCAGATTCCAAGCTTGTGAAGAAACAGCTTGCTGGGCAGGAAACCTCTGTGACCATCGACCAGCAAAGAGAGGATCAGCATGGCTGCTGGGAGATGCTGAATTGTCTCCATTTTTTAATGAACCCTGGAAACAAGGGCTCTATTCTCAGACCCCAGCAGTTAAATTTAAACTGGGAATGTCACCCAAAGCTATGAAGCTCACATATGAAAAACTCTGCACCTACGTTTGGAAAGTATGTTCCTTTCTGAACCGCCCTCCCCCCAAATAATCCCCACCAAAACAAAAAATCCCAAATGGATTGTGATTCAGATTAGAAGGCAATGGGGCAAATTGTTTTCTGTTAGTCCCAGTTGCCATATATCTGAGAGAAATATAGCCCTTGCATTTATTTCCACCCTTCCCACTCTGTTTGTGCTTCAGGGAAGAGCTTTTATCTTTCCTTTAGAAACTTCATGTGCAAGGCAAACCAAAGCTAATATCACTGTAGTGCATGGTGTGTTTCTTTAGTAATTTTGGAAAGGAAAATGATGCAGGATGCTGCTGAGCTCATCACAGACCATTCCTCCTCTTTGGATCTGGATGCATGAGGCTGAGCCCTGCATGGGGGCCAACTGGGCCATTGGGTATTGGGTATGATGACCCACAGGCTGCAGTCAGTTCCCTGGAAAGGACCCAGGTGCACCCTTTGGGCTCTGCATGTTCTTCCCCACATGCAGCTTGATCCCACTCCTATCCTCCAGCCCTTGCTTGGACTCACTGAAATAGAGGGGGAGAAGAGGAAAAGGAAAGGAAAAATATAAGGAATGATGAAAGCTCCACTTTAATTCTGGCTCAGCTACATCAGCAGCCTTCCATTTTTGTGGATCTCACATTTAAGAATTCATCCTACCATCACAGAGATTTCTAGTGCAACACAGTAGCACAAAGGCTGGAGGACAGAAAGTCTCCTTGTGCCTCCATTCAGTCGGCTCAATGCTCCATGAAGTGTTTTTCTGGCAGCTGTGAGCACTGGGAAAGGGTTAGGAAGTGCCTCACTCATTTGTTTGTTGGTTTGGGTGTTGTTTTAAGAGCAGTACAGTCTCTTGTTCTGCTGCCCCAGAGGCCAACTCCCAGAGCTGGCCTCAGGTTTACTCTGCCAGAAAGGCTTGGAGTATACACCCTCAGGCATCACCTATTTATCTACACAACACTGCTGTGGGAAGGGAAGTGCTGTTAGCCCTCAAAAAAAAATTATATAAAGTGACTGGCAGGCAGATGAATGCTCAGAACCCTATAAGGATGCAGATAAAAATCAAAGGAAGGTGAGGAACAGGGCTGTGTGATTTTTCCAGGGGTGGCACAGGTAGGACATGATTCCTGACAGTCCAGTGGTCCCTGGCAGATATGCCAGTCCCCAGGCTACACTCTGTCCATGCTGTGAAGCTCTCAGAAAAGAACTCTGAGAAGAGCAGTGGGCTGGCAGGCAGGAGAAGCCAGGCATTCTCCTGTGTATCTTAGGATGCAGGTCAGCTAGTATCATATCATGCTGGGCTAGAAATCACATTTGCTTGAGTTCCCAAGATAAAGCAGCATATAATATCTCAGTAATTTTCCATCCATCCATTCAGTCTCATACACTCAGCATTTACTATCATCAACTTTATTGTCTCTTCCAATGCAAACAGCCCTGCAGCACAGCCTTTATCTTCCCTTCCTTATCTCCAGGCTTCCAGGCTGGGGGAGCCCTCTGGAAAAAGTGAGATTTTTCTCAAAGAGAAACATGATTGCAGGCAGTTCACTTCAGATAGGCCCTACTACTTCTCACTCCTGTAGTGGGGAGGCAACCCCATTAGGAGCCCATGTATTTTAGTGGAATACTTCAATAGATGGGAAAAAACCCCATCCTGCTACTGAAAGTGAAGGAGATTCACATGACTCCAGCCACTAGAAGCCAGGGAAGCTGTGTGCCCTGACCCTTCTTGGCATTGCCTGGTATTTATTCTGAACAGCACTTTCTGGTAGGAGTTTTCCCCATTCAGATGCTCCCTTCCTCATGGTGCTGCGTACACCAGCAATCAGAACATGAGAGGGCACCTCACATTTTTGCCAGATAAAACTAGACTGCAGGGCACATGGAGACAGGAAACATTTCTGAAACATGCAGGAAAGAGAAGCAGAAGCTGCTCCAGACCATTGCTAGTGGCCAGAAGGGTTCAGGTAAGGGTTGCAGGCACATGCAGTCCATGCTCTGAGCAAGACTCATAGGAAGGGAGGATCATGGCATAGGGTTTGTAGTGTTCTGCATGCTGGAAATTGTATCCACTTGGTTCAGTTTCCTTAAAAAGTCATTCAGAAGTATTTGGAGAAGCTGAAAGAAGCATTGACTTGAAAGAGGAAGTGTGGTTTGAAATCTTAAATGCTTTCAATACTCTAAGTCCACATGTGAAGCATGATTTAAACCCAGATATGTATTGCCTAACTCAAATGATTGCAGTGACAGTTACATTAACCTCTCTGGCACTGGAGAGAAGACCACATCCCACTAATACCAGCTCTAAACAACAAAATATGTGCCAGTTGAAGAGTTAACACACAACTGGCATTATCTTTGTTTTCTATCCAGGCTGTGCCAAGATACTCTTTTCTTATGAAGACTTGATCCAGTTCTATTTAGAAAAAAAAAAAAAGGTAAAAAAATCAATTCTCTGAATCTGAATCCCAGCACTTGGCAAGCTGCACCCTGATGAGTACTTCTCTAAGCAGGACACATCTTGTTTGCTGGAAAAGCTTAAAACCCAACACCTCAGGGTGCATTACTGCAGGAACTTTTTATCACGAGGGAGCAGTTTCCTGAAATCACACAGTGAAAAGGGTGTGGGAAGGTATGGAGTTTTAATTCCATCCTACCCTGGTGAAAATACCTTCTGCAGAAGCAAGATTACTCACGGGCAGGTTAGACTTTGGCTGCAGCCTCTTGTTCTGTGGACACACAGCATCACGAACCACAGCTGAAATCTAGCCTGTCTCAAGGTCAGTGGAAGTGAGCCACCTGGAACCCCGCTGTAAGGAAGTCTTTGAGCAGCTCCTGTATTTGAAAAGGTCAAGATTAGGCAGAGCTTGCAGTCTGAGTGCATCCTCAAGGTCTAGAGTGCAGCAGGTCTTCTAGGATTGGATAGGATTGGATTCCAGGAGAACAGAGATGCCACAATACAATGCCGAGAGGTGCTGTATAAATATGTCATTTCCAGTGACTCACTCTTCCCACAGATTCTTGTCTGTGCCATGTTACTATTAGTGTTATAAGCAATTTGTGGGTGAGACAGTGTTTCACCAAGGACAGTATCTGTGATTCAACACTTTCTCCCATCCTGCTAGTTTGAGAGCACGTAAAAGAGGCATTTGGATACAAGATGTATTTTGTAGTTCCTTCATATGCTGGAGTGGGTGTGATTGCTGAATTCTCACTTACCTGACCCAAACCTTTTTGCTTATCTGTCCAGTGGCTCTTCCTAGAAGCTCCAGCTGAAACTCAGGTGGCGATTGTGCTGGGTGCTGTACACAAACAGGCCCCAGATGACATCCTGGCGAGAACAAGGACCAGGTTAATCCATATTTGCAAACTCTTCCTCTCTCTCTATCACACCCCAGACACATCAAATTTTTGAGTAAACATCCCCATTGCTTGTTCCCCACATTCACAAATGGGAACTTTCGAAATTACATGACTGTGCAGCTCCAGATGAAGGTGTTGCTCTGAACAAGTACAGACAGACAGAGCAATTGCCATAGCAACAGAAGTTATGTGTGAAAACCCTGGGAACCAGTCTTCCTCCTTCTCCTCCTCCCCTACCCATTCAGGTCCCTTTTCAGATTTCTTTTTTTTCCCCCCTAGGGTGCCAATGTCAATTCATTCCTTGAGCTGAACACCTAGGGAGATGCTTTGAAAACAGCTCAGCTGGGTTACAACAACCTGCCACCAGTTACTGCAGAGGCAGGACAACTTTGTGGAGCATCATATTGGAAAAATGCATCCTGCTGGGTCTTGGGGAAGTCTTAATCAGGCAAGCTGAAATACAGCAGATAGTGGGAGGGTTGCTGCCTGCATTTAGGACCTCAAGGGCATATACCAAATTCGTTCCTGATCAAATCTGCACTGAGCTGTTTACTTTTTGAGATGCTAAGTCAACAGATGTGCCTCAAAACAAATTAAAACCATTTAATGTCAAGCTGCTAATGGCTAGAACCACACAAAATAATGCAGGTTATTAACCCCATAATAAGGAGCTCATTAAAATGGGAATTACCAATTAGGGTACTTGGGAGTTCCATTAGGAGAAACACAAGCAACAATAAAAATACTGAATATTTGCCAGTTGCTGGGTGCGACACACTGTGAAGACCAACGGCCAAGATGTGCCCAACTAATATAGACTGGCAGCATTGCTGAGGGCTGCAATGCAACCAAATTGTCTTAAACCACAACAGGACAAAGTTCAAATGTCTCATGAGCTCAGTTCAGACCTTGACGAGGAGCATTTTATGCAGGAAATGCTGGAAGTTTCATTGGTGGTCAGGGTTAAGGATATCAGTGCTACCACTCATATTTGAGTTTGGATTGACATTTAGTTTCCCTTGGCAAGCAATGCTTCTTTCAGGTCAGAAGGAATGTATTTATAAGCCCTTTGGACATGACAATCAGCTGAAAAGTTACCAAAAACTTTTTATATTGTGATCTCTAACTAGAGAGACATTTAATGGGACTATAGCTATAAGCAGCCTGATCTGGCACATAGACATCCTCAGACTGATTTGGAGAAGAGTTTTATTAGTCTAGTCTGTGCCCTGCATTTTACTATTTCACAGACCTCTGGGGTTTTAACTTACTCTTCCCAGGCACTGGCATTTTTATGTCATCTGGAGGGAGCTCACAGCCTCTCAGAGTTTGGTTTGCTTTATTTATGTGAAAAAGTGTTTTCACCAACATAATGAACATGGCATGCACAGAAGAGACCTTTAAGCTTTATTTTGTTGCTGTATAAAAGTAGCACAATAACATCCTCATATTGAAATCCTCCTTTCCCAAATGACATCCTTCTTGCTTTCCCACTCACACTTGAGCAGATTTCAGATATCACCAGACAATTGGAAAAGCAGCAAGTGTGCTGCCTGGCAGATGAGCTGAAGGTATGGAAAGACAGAAACAGAAATGTGTATCAACTCTGTTTCACTCATACACCTAACTCTGACATGCCCCAGACTTGAGCTGAGTGGCCTAAACCAGGCTTTTAGAGATACCAATAATGGCTTAAGAATGACTTAAGAAAAATGCTTTAAAAAAATAATGCAAATTTTCCCTTCTGAAAGCAGAGGAGACCCCAGAGTGTCAGGAACTTTTCAAGATGGGAGAAAGAAGATGTGAGATTTCTCTGCAGGAAAGGCTGGGGTGATGCCTGAGTACATGAGAAGGGGTCTGTGACAAACACCGTTACCTGAAGCTCTCCAATAGCATCCAAAATGGGCATGTTTTCCTCAGGAAAGGAGCCAGCACTGACCCTGGGAGGACAACCCGCTTCTGTGGCACAGTTGCAGCTCTGTACCTGAGGGACCACACCACCCAGAGATATCAATAACTGTCAACCTCAATGCCAGTCTTCCTACAAGGACTGAACTTGTCATCTTCCACTTTGACAACACCCATCTTTATCCATGCTTTACCTTCATCACCAGACATGCTTTATGCACTTGTTCAATCCTTCTGGTTTTGTTGAGGTAGCCAGTTATTATCCATGTTTCCTGTTCCTGTTAATTCAATAAATACATTACGGAACAGCTCAACAGTCAAGCTGAGTCCATTCTCTGTAGTGCAGACTATGGCTGGTTGTGAGGACAAAGTACATCTGTAGATTCCTGGAGCATGGGAGAATAGCTCCAACACAGCTGTATTGGGCTCCTCCCTCAAAGCAATGCAAAATCCCTTCAGTGCCACGCTTGGTGGCTTGTTAGGATATACCCCACTGTGGCTTTACACTGCACTGCCTAGTGCTGGACTAAATTTATCTGTGAAAGTGGAATGCCACTCCTGCATCTGGCACACATTTGGAAAAGTTCAATTCCAGCCTCTGTTTAGGCCAGTTTGCAGTTCCTATTGAGGGAACTGCTTGTGATGTTCTGTTTCACTCATGGTACCAACAACCATCCCGAACACAGCCAAGGAATATAAGCCTAGAATGGGGGAGAACAAATAGGAGCTAACTACTCTGTTCCATAACATCATTAGTCCCTGACAGCCCCCTCCAACATAGGGACCATCAGGGTGTGGACATCAGGGTGTGGACCGTCAGCATGTGTCAACTCTAGGCAAGTAAAAAGCCCTGACAAATCAGGGCTTTAAATGGGATCATGAGGGCAATGTGTGTGTGAGAGCAGTGTGTCTTTGATATAACTAGACTGGCACTTCAAGGGGAAGAGTTATGTGAGTGTATCAGTAATATCTTTATGCAGTCCAAGGTGAACACTTGAAAGTTATTTAATAGGCAAAACTGTGCTTTGAGCAATCAGCAAATCAAGGTCATCCCATTAAACAAAATGGCAAAGAACAGAAAGTGTTAAATCAGTATGGTCATATATTTACAGTGAATAATTTAAGCAGCACCAGAATTGAAGCCAAAAATATTTTCTTCAATGCTTTGAATTTAGCTCTGTTTTCAGAGCCACTTAAAATGGTAAATTATGTTCTTCTATCCCACCGGTCTTACAGAAACTTGGTCTTTCCATCATGACTTTGTAAGGATTACTTGCCTTTAAAGACTGAGTGGGGACAGGCCCTGTTCTCTTTCATCTTCCCTAAGATGTCAGTTTTTGCCCATATGCTTATTGAGGACAGAAGCTGAAATAAAACAGGTTTTACTAGCATTATTCAAGAAAGCATTAAAAAGATGTTAAGTATATTTTAGAACTGTGCTGCAATCTCAGCTGGTATAGGCTGACATATTTCCAATGGCATAATGGATCTATGCCAAATTACATCAGCTGGCCACAGCATAAGATGTTAAAACCAACTGGAAAAACTCATCTGATATTTAAATGCAACATATGGGAGCAGCAGCGACTTCAGGAAGATATTCCATTTAGGATATTTTGGAAACAAAATATGTCCTACAGTAGTGTGAAAAGAGGTGTATTAACTTGCATCTATGTCCTACAGACAGTAATTATAATTTAAATCTAATTAATATTGCTCCACATCTTAACAGTCAATGTCATGGTCTTTCGGAGTAAATGGTAGAAAGGGAATGATGCATTGTCACATCACAGAATCCCAGGATCACAGAATATTCTGAGTTAGAAGGGACCCACAAGGATCATCGAGTCCAACTCTTAAATGGGGATCAAACTTACAACCTTGGTGTTTTTAGCCCCATGCACTTAGTAAATGAACAGAAATGCTGTCCCTGGCAAGACTTGCTCTTGCAACTCAAATGCTACTGTTTCTAAAGAATATGTACAAAATATTGTATAGAATATGTACAAAACATGTACTTTGGAGAGAGACTATTTACAAGGGTATGTAGTGACATGACAAGGGGGAATGCATTCAAACTGAAAGAGAGTAGGTTTAGATTATATATTAGGGGAAAAGTCTTCCCCATGGGGCTTGTGACACATGGAACAGGTTGCCCAGAGAAGCTGTGGATGCCCCATACCTGGCAGAGTTCAGGGTCAAGCTGGATGGGGCAACCTGGTCTAGTGGAAGCGTCCCTGCCCATGCCAGAGGGATAGGAAGTGGATAGTCTTTAAGGTCCCTTTCAGCCCAAACCATTCTGTGATTTGATGGTTCTGTGATTCTGTGAAAATGTAGAGACTTAAATAGCTACCAAATTTGAAGAAACTAATATTCAGCAGGCACAGAGGCTGGGCTTGGCAAATAGCTATGAATGGTCCTATCTACTCAAAGGAGTGAATGTGTTCAGCATAACCATATTCAGCAAAGTAACCTCAAGAGGACATCAATATAACCTGGACTACTCTGCTGAGCCAGGGTCTGTCTCACCTTTGATTTACATAAGAGTTCCACCTGCAATCTTGTCAATGCTCAAATGCACAAAGAGTGCTGTTTGTAGAATAGACATCATGAGAGCATGACACAGACAAACATGGCCTGCTTTCTCACTCTCCTTGGCAGCAGGTTGAAGAGCATAGTGCATATTTCATAATGATTCATCATTTGACTATCCCCCTCCAAAAGAAAATCCATATTTCTGACTCTATTTCCCTTATGTCTTTTTAATCCATTAAAGAAGGTGCAGTGATGAAAGCCTTATTTTAAAGCCTAGTCTCATCTACAAATGAAAAGTATAACTGATTTTTCTCATAAAAATGTGAGCCTGCTATCGCTACAGGGTTTATGGAAGAGAATTACTTTCATTCCCATGAAAAATTCAGATGAGCCATAATGTTAAAAGGTATTTTGTGAATGGAAATAATGTTGAGGCAGTTCAAAGTTTGGCACAGCTTCTCCTGCTTGGCTGAAAATCTCATGCTTTATCAATATACTCTGCTCTACACATCAAGCCCATCACAGAACTGGTCTTAAACCCACATATTTCAGTGTGCTCTGTCTCAGATCACTTAAGGACTGTTAAGAACAGAAACAGAAAACAACATGTATCAAGCATAAATCAAAAGTGGCATCCATACTGCCAAGAACTCCTGGTTTGCAAGCACTGACACCTCTTTTTCCATCCCATTGATTAAAATAAACTCATGCAGGCATGGATAAGAAGCACTGAAACTGAAATGTTAAACTTTCCTTTCCCATTACCTGGCAAGAGGGGATAGAGGAGAATTCATCTGAGAGATGTCTACAATGCAACCTCTGCAGAAGTCTGAATACAAGGGAACAGCAGATACCTAAGAAGGGTCTTGAGGCTTCTGTTTATGGCCTTGAAATCTGAGTATTACCTTATGGGGATGGTTTGGTTGGAAGGACTTAGATCATTATCAGAATGGTCCCCTGATAACTGTACAAATTCCAGGGCGGTTGATCACGGCCGAACCTGACAGGTGCAGCTGTATTTACTTGTGAACCCCTTTGCACCCTTGCAGGGCCTATTTTTCTTACCAGATTGTCACGTTGTGGCAAGTTCTCCAACAGGAAGGGTTAATTTCCCTGCCTGGTTGGCAACACTGGTGATTCTTCATGTTCTTAAAATAACCATAGAAGAGTCAAGTGAAGAATTGCTCTGAGCAGTTTTCTCCAAAGGTTATGGTGTCTAACATAGATTAAGATCCCAAATTTCAAGCATCTGAGATTGTATGTGATTATTTCAGGTCTGGATGTGGCACTGAGTGTCCTCAGACACTTTGGAGATCAAGCCAAACAAACACAACCATTTTTACCACCATCAGAGCTCTGACTGAGTCCCACAGCACACAAATTCTGCACTCTTAGCCTTAGATGGGTAAAAAACATTAAAGTTTCAAGACAAATCATAGCCTTTATGTACAACAAAATGACTGGTTTATACCATTATGTTTTGATTTCCTCAGGAAGACTAGGACTATTAAAGGCAGGAAGGAAGATCACAAATGTGAAAGAAGACAAGAGGATCACCATTCACCTGAATAGGAAGTTTAAAATAGTCTATCCTTGACTCACTACTGGAAACAGTATAGCTTACACTTTTACTCTTGCTTTCAAAACATAGAATAGATATTATACCTATGAATTAAAATAGACATGGTAATCTGTACCCAAACAGATAAAGTACCTGAATTAGTTTTAATAACATATCTTATCCTTTCATGGTGTAGACATATAGCAAATAATAGCTAGTTTTGGGAGCAGTTATGTGAAAATGAAGTTAGTCTTCAGCCTTTCAGTGTAAAATACACTCTCCATCACAATACTTGGCCACTTACAAAACCACTGAGCCTCTAACACATTGTCCATACCAGACAGATAAATACAACTCTTTAAACCAGAAAGATATATATATATGTAATATCTAGTTAGCCAGACTCTTTAACAGTTATTGTCTGTCTTAGTCTTCCTTTGTATAAAAGAATGTGGTGGGAAAGCTGAAATTAATATAAATATCAGTAATGTTTATATTCTTAATCAAGATGAAGTACTCCACTGTGCAGGAGGTTCTGCATCTTTATATTAAATCTTCTCTCCATCTCCCCCCATTATTTAATAGATAAAATAGATGAAGTGTGAAGAAGCGTAGTATTAGTCTTATCTCCTGATAGGAACTGTTATATATAAGGGTAGGAGGATTAAGTAACTTGGGCTACGGGAAGCTGGGCTAGAACTAGGAACTGACCCTGGACTACTAGTCCCACCTTCTCAACCACGAGCCTGCCCTTCCTCTCATTTAGTAACAACAAAGTGACATGCAATTTGAAGATTAGACAATGCAACCTTTTGTTCAAAAATATAAAAATTAATTTTGGGTCCTTGATTACTAGTCCCAAATCCAACAATTGTTCCCATATCTGATTGTTTCTCTGAAACAATACTTATGCAAGCATCACATTGTCCAGTCAGAATTGCAGCTCTGGAGCCTTGGGATGCCCCTTAAAAAGTATTTTCAACAGCTCATAGCTCCTGCACATGGGTGGCCTTTCCCCGACAACCAGTCTCAAAAGGCAGCTTACTCAGCCAGCATTTGAGCAAGATGGCACCTCACTATGCCTTCTGTGCAGCAAAAATGCACTTCTGAAACTGGCATGGTAACCACAGATGAGCAGATCCCAAATATTTTGATAGACAGAGCCCCATAAAACATCAAGTTAGAAACTCGGTAGCCCACAGACAGCCGTGACTTCAGTGGCTGCTTCAACCTGTATCTAAGCAGCCACCCACATGAGTCAAGTGGTGGGAGTGAATTTCTCATTCTCTTCCTTCAGAGCTTCCGTTGGTGTTGCTACAGTCACTGTTACGGGCAGCCTAGTGATGCCATATGATTACATTTTGCTGTCACCCTCCCAAACATGTAGGCGGATTTCATATTGCTTACGTACAGTGAAAGCCTTTCCATGGAGAAGAATTGCCAGGAATTCCTTAGCCTGCTGTGAGCAACACTGCCAGAGCAGCGAGGTGAAGAGCTGCCACTAGTGGTGAAGATCAGATAAGAACAAGGAATGTCTCTGCTGGGTCCAGCTCAAGAGCAGAGGGCCTGCTACAGACACATCCTGCTGTGGGCTCCTGAAAGCCCGTGTTAGAAAAGGCTTGGAGATGATGAGTGTGAAAACAAATTAGAATTTGTTATCTGGCCATGCACATTTTGAGATTTCTAGATCATAACTTGCACTGTGAATCCCAGACAGAAGCTGGTGGGCAGACAACGCAGAGAAATGGGAGCATAGGGGTAATCAGTGGTTCAGCAGTTTTGTAGGGAAATCACTAGAATTCTCAGTAAGTCCCCTCATCTTTTTCTAGGTTGGTGGTCCACAGAGAAAGGAGGGATACTGTGAGATGATGGACAAAACTAGGATTCAAATGTAGCATTAATCTCTTGTCTATGGTGAAAATCCTTTTGTGAGGTTGTGAACCAACAGGAGTTAAGTCCTTGAGGTATGGTAGTGTAGCATGTCTTTCCCTGAGTTCCCACACTGGAGAACTGTGGTACTACCACAAGGATATCAAGAAGAAGGTGAGATTTATCTCCCCATTGGCCCACATTAATTAGTCTCCAAGAAGGAGGAACCAACAGCACCACTACAAAGGACATCTGCGATCCTTCTGCTGGGACTGGGCTTCTCCATGTGATAATTTATGTCCTTTTCTTTACCTGCTGATGTTTGCCTTGCCAATCCCAGTCTGTACACATCTGGAGTGATCTAACCCTGTGACACTGGGATTTTCCACCTCTTCTGCAGCAACATTCTTTCCACTCACTGTGACACTTTTACTCCAGTATTCAAGCTCTGATGATTTTGCTTTCATTTGCACATCTACCGGCCCAAGGAACATTGCCAAAAATGTGACTGTAAGGATACTGTGATCTCAGAGACAGAAAGATGGTTACTCTGAGGAGGTTGAGAACCAAACACAGTGCCAGAGTGTATGGTGGGTTTAAACCCTATTCTTCCAGGCAGTGGAGACCTTTCCAAGCCAACACTGCTGGAGATCCTATCGAGTCACCAGACCATTACCCCCTTCCACAGTCCAAGTGTGGCCACATACGTAGCCCCACCATTGCTCTCTGACAAGCCCTGGTTCTCCCTCCCACTCAGCAGCATTCTTTCATGGTAAGGTTTGTCTCCATATCAGACTATATCCTGCTGCCTTCTTATAATTTTTTTTTCCAGGCTATGAATGTGTTTATTTGCTTTGATCTTCCTAGTAAATAGGTCATTCCTTCCACCCTCTTGTCTATACCAGTTAATCTATAACATTACCTGTTTGCCTGCACTCTTTTCAGCTGGCCCTGCCCCAAGTGGTATCCCTATTAGCACTTCAAAAGCAGATTGATCTGCGTGTTTTTTAATGAATTATCAGCTGTAGCTTTCTATCAACATTAGCATCCAAGGAGCTCTTCTGAGTTACTCCTCTCCACAGCCTCTGGGGTTAGTGCTTTGACCTCTCCTCAGTGAGCAATGTTGCCCTGTGGATGTTTCTGCACTTAGATTTGTTCAATTTCTTGCTATTCCCACTGTGTCCCACTCTTCATTTATTGAAGTCCCTTTAGGATGGTGCTTCTAATAAATGATTTGCAATTCACACTCCAGCTGAGTTTTATCTTTGAATCTGATTGATGTATTTTTCTTCTCCTTCCTCGATGTTACTGCAGATGAATATAATGTCCAACACAGCAGGAGTCCCTGAGGAGCCCAACATGGCACTATTTAAAAGCATGCACCACTTTCTATTGTAGGGGCTGATTTTAATCTCT
>JAOXXN010000065.1:56541785-56554354 GCA_026770055.1 Myrmophylax atrothorax
TTTCATTGTTATTCTCTGTATCCACCCTGCATCTTTCTTGTAATGCTTTGGGCCCAGTCCAACCACCATTAAAGTCAACGTGGAATCCTTTAAGGATAGATCAGGATCTACAGGAATACCATGTCTGAAGAAACTGAGTAAAATTACTTACTGAAATCAAGATGCTTTCTGCAGAAGAGTTCTCTGTACAATCAGTTGTCTTGTCAGTAAATGAAAACCTTAAGGGCAAATTTACCAAGTGACTCAAGGGACTACATCCTTTCTTCCTCCCACCAGCATGTTCCACTATGGTGTGTACTCATCCCACATGATGGATAAGCAGCTGCTTATTCTTCACTCTCATCACCCAACACACACCCCCTGTGGTTTTACTCCTCCCATCAACATTGTGAGTATAATCTGACTGTAGAATCTATCACTTGGATGCAACTGCTTCTCTTAATGTGACCTGTCTTTGTGTGTAACGCATTTCTGTTTTGTTCTTCCTGCAGAACAACTACTCGTAGTTTCTGATTATTAGAGACCAAGTTTCACCTGGAAAGGATGTCAAGTTAATTGATCTGTAATTCCCCTTTTGGAAAAGAAGTGTGATATTTTCCCTCTGCTAGTCACCAGGGCTTCCTCAGTTCTCCAGGAGCACTTGAATATAATGGATAATGGGCCTAAGAGTTTTTCAGCTAATTCCTTTAATACCCTTGGGTATGTACCATCTGGCCTTCTGTGCCGATTTGAATGCATTGTGCTCTCAATATTTCTTTGCTCTTCCTTTAATGATTTTTCTAACTTTTGGCTCTCAGCTTCTTGGCTTTTGTTTGATTGCTCATTGCACATAATGTTTTCAAAGGAATTTTAGAAAACTGAAACAGGTGATGCTTTTTTAAGCTCACTGTATCCATGCAGAAATTAACTCACTTTTTACATTAACCTTTCAACAGAAAGAATTGTGTCTTAAAAGTCTGAGCTGCAATTATTACCTTTTACCCTATCCAAGCAAGACTACATCTACAGAACATTTTCTGCTATTTGAAAGAGAAACACATTCAAGAGAATTTTCTCTTTGTCTAAGACCCTATATCCAAGTCATGTCTTTTCAATACTGGTAGAGAATTTTCCCTTCTTCCTATTACGTCCTGTTTTCTCTCTCTTCAAGTGGATTTATGTGACCCTTCTTACATCCTTCAGATACTTGCAGACTCATGCCTGCTATTTTCTTATCTCCTCACCAGCTTATATCTAAGCATCACTTAACCTTCATGAATCAAACCCACACCAAATGATCTGATCATGTCTCTACTCTTCTTTGAGGCCTCTGATTTTACAGTGTTTGGCACTGAGATTCCGAGAAATCAACAGCAACCTTCCAGCTGTATCTAAGCCAGGCAGGTTAGCTGATGCCCACTGAGGATGGCAGGGTTTTCACAATGCCAGCTGGCTGCCAAAAGTTACGTGTATGTTTTCCTCCTCTATCACCTCTCAGCCTTTTCTTAACATGGTTGCTTTTGACTGTCCTTCGGGGATATTTTTTCCTGAGTGCCTGTAGCCTGTATTATTCCAGTTTCATGTTGTTAATTCCTGGCCATGGCACTAATCTCTGTAGGTGCCACAGGGTTAGTTCTCTGTTCAGTAACATTCCAAACTCCTCCCCTTTTTGCAACACCATCTTGCTGTACTGTGCATTTTTCCAGCTTACTTACATGTGACTTGTTTTCATTTTTCTCCAACATTTCCTTTCTATTCTTCAGTATTCTTCCCAGAATATTTTTCCTTTAAAATTACATCTATAGGATTTCCTTTTTGTTTTTAAAAACAAATATTTTTTTCCTCCTTTCTACATAGACATATTAGACACAACACGTTTATACCTGTCTACCTCTAATACACAGTCTCCTTGAAATAGGCGCAGATAACAATGGGTCTATCCATATGCTGAAAGATATAGTAAAAGGCAAGTAAAATTCATTAGGTGAAACAGCAAGTAGACAACACAACTACCAGGGCATGGTCACAGGATTGTTTTGGTTTGGATGTGAATCACTCCCTGTACAATTCACTGAGGTTGGAAGGGGACAGTCTCCTCCCTTGGTGCTTTTAGGTGGCGCTAAATAAGAAAGTTCCTGTCTTATCTCCAGTCAAACTCACCAAAAGGACTATAGTGGAGTTGCTCCGCACTTCTGACTTTTCTCAGCTCCTGCACAGCTGGGGAGGCAGGAGCAGGTCAGCTCATCCTCCTGAATGCTGTGAGCTTTGATGACACTGATGCTGTTAGCTAAGGGTATTCCCAAGTCTGCTCTCAGGACCTGACTTGCCTCTCTCCTGCATGGCACAGGCTCTAAGCATATAGCCATAGAATGCCTTGGAGAGGCACATCAACCCCACGTTCCTCCTCAGTCCCAGCAGTCAGGGTCCTGGCAAAGACTCAGGGAGTCCCCACGTCCCTCTACACAACATTAAAGAGGAGACCCTTTGTCACCAGACAGCCTGAATGGCCTTCAGTCTTCTCCAGAGCTGCTTTTAGTGTCATACAGACATTGTCTTTAAGCCAGGAAGTTGTACTTGCCTTCCCTTCACCCTGACTTTGGAAAATTGTCATGCCATGGACACCAGCACTCCATTCCTTTGGCACATCCAGGGATGCTGTGTCTGGATATGGACTAGTCCGTGCCTGTCAAAATGCTGGATGGAGAGCAGAGCAGAATAGGACATTCAATAACTTCCCCAAGCCTTCAGGCTCCAGAGGAGAAATGGCCCCTTTTTTTGCAGAGACAATAAACAAAAGGCTGCATTAAAACCTTTGTTTGCAGGAGATCATGAAGATTTCGGCAATACCATACTCCCCTGCAGGAGGATGTATTAAGAGTGTTACAGTACAGAGTTACAAGCCCTGGAGAGAGTAAGTATCCAACAGAAATCTTTGGCAATCCCCTTCCCTTCCTCTTCTGAGTCTCACCCTGGCTTCTGGTAACACTTAGAACAAAACCACCAGCTCTTGCTTATTTTAATGTGTTCTCTATTTTACTCTGAACCCAAATGAAACATCAAAGGTCTAACTCAAGCACTTGAATGTAAAAATAGCTCTAAAGCCAATATATTTAAAGCCCTTGAATGATATGTCTGAAATAATTCATCTTAAGCCCATGAGAGGGGAACGGTGTTTATTGTTGAAGGAATGCGTGTGGTGCTGATAGTGGGCAGTACTGACATGTAAAGAGCAATGAGTGATACTCAAAACAGAAGGAAGAGGAGAAAAGGGGCATGTAGACTGCATTACACTGTATTGTGGAGAAAGAGCAAAATACATTTAAGATAAAAGCCAGTTTCAAGCTGCCTTTATTTTCTTTCCAAACTGATCTGTCTCTTCCCATCTTAGAAAATTAGATTTGAATGTGTCTTTCCTAATACATGAGAGAATGGGGAGTCTTGGTACATCTTTGGTACATGGGAGCATGACCATCTCTCTCTCATAAAGTAATTTGTTTATAACCATCCAGGACTCATTTATTCTCTGTGATGTGCCTGGTTTTGAAGTAAGATAAATCAAGGCTATGAAGGCATCAGACACACCCCATGTAGTCCCCTTGCATCAGCCTTTTGTCTCCATTGCTCTCTATTTGAATAAAACACCATGCTTTCTATTCTCTGTCACTATAGTCTTCTGTCTTCCTTTGTTTCACAAGTAAACAATATTTTCCTTTTCCATCTTCTAGTAACAAGGTGAATGTACCTCTGCAGTCATTAATCCATGCTGCCTTTACATCTGCACTTTCTCACTGAAACTTGGGCAAGGACAGCTTGAGCCATTATGATACCAAAACCAGGTGGGATTTTCTGGAATAGATGAGTCCTGTCTTCCTTGAATCTGATGTTTTTACTCACCATTTTTCAACAAATGGTTCCCAAATGCAACATTTCTAATTAGTCTTTCTCAGATATGGTGGATGACTGCTACGGGGTATTCCACAGACTACTGCCTGTCCTGGCAGAAAATTTATGAAATTACTTTATTCATGAAGGAGACTCTTTATGAGGATGGTACTCAGAAGTTGGAAACTATACTTGATTATAAGCACACACATTCTTCAAAGGCTGCTACGTAGACAAACCCTCTGAAGTGAGTATATCCTTATGGCTCACCAATGAGGAACATGAACAAGGCCATATGGAGCAGATGCAGGTTTCAAACCATTGCCTGTGAGTGGTGTCATTGAGAGTCCCGTTAGCTGAACCAGAGAAGAGGACAATAATGTCACAAAAATGGCAAATTACAAAAGGAGCAAGTGCTGGAGGGTGCGAAAAAACCCCCAAACCCAAACCTTGTCTTATGGCTTGCAGCTCTCAAACCCACTCTATTAACATGAGGGTTCGCTGCAGTTATTTAAGCAGGATGATCAAGATTAAAAGGGCTTGTTGCTGTTGGGTGCTGAGGCAGTGTTTAAGACATCCCTGACTCACAGCTCACAAGCTGGGACTCGTTTTGCAAGTTCAGTCCCTGTTCAGATAGGATCAGTGAATGTCTCTGGGCTGGATTGCGAAGGAAGCAGTCTTGCCAAATATGCTCTGCCCACAGCACCGTCCAGGCCCGTCAGATGATATTTCTCCTAATTTTACTAATGTATGCTTGGCCCTGATTCCATGCTACCTGAGGCTACAGCTGTAATAAAAACATGGCACACATGCTGTGGGTGGGAGCATGCAGCTGGTGGGAGTTGAGGCACGTGAAAATTAAAAACACAACCCTTTCTTAATTGCAGCATAGAAATCAAGAAATAATATTGTTCTGGTTCTTTTCATTCTCCCTCTCTCTATGGTACATCCTCACCGATATCCTGTGAGTTGCCAGAGAAGATGACAATAGGTTTCTTCTGTACACAGGTTGATCCATACCCTGAGCACTGCTTAGATTTGCAGGAAGAAGTGGGCTTGTAATGCCACCCACAGCTTGTGTTCAGGTGTGGCTCCTATGGTAGGATCATCGCACGTACCCACCTTGTGGGTTACACTGCTGAATGGGGTGTTAGTGATCTAATACCTACCTGAGGATGAAACCATCAGGGTGCTGTCTTACCACAGTCAAGCAGGATGTGATTGAGTGAAAGAACCCTGAGTGCACACTTATCTCCTGCCCATGGACTGCTTCCATGAACCCTTCTTGTGGAGGTGGGTTGGATTGCAGCTGTGGGCTGTATGAAAACCTCACTTAGCAGCTCATGGGTTTAGAAAAGTTGTACTTCTCTGGGATATGAGCAGTCCTGAATATGTAACTTACAACAATGTCACTGATGTATGTGTTGAAAAGAAATTAAAACAGAGGCCCAAGAGAAGACATGGGCTTGCTGGGCAAAAGGAACACTAGCCCTAGGACCTGTGGGATTTGTTAGGGAGGGGATATGGGGCACCTATGGACTTTCACTAAGAAGCAGTGCTGAGTCTGGGGGTTTCTGGGCTAGGTGTGCTGCTTCAGCAAGGCTGTTTGCCCTTGGGGCACAATCCTCCAGCTATCAGTACTGACCTCACCCTGAAAGGGTTGGGGCAGAGAGGAACAACTTGATTCAGACCTTGTTTCTGCTCCAGGATGTGCTCACAGGCACTAGAGGGGTACTCCATCAAAGGGCCAGAACATGCTGAGGTGCTAACACCATCCTCGCCACCAAAACCAGCCAGCCATTGCAGCTCCTGACCTCCCTGACACATCACCCCACTAACATGTACACCTGATATAACTTGTTAGGGGCCACCTTGTTCTATGACAGCTTTTCCCACTGGAATCTCTTGCAGAAAGAATCAGCATGGGTTAGAGAAACCCATGGGTAGTGCTGAGAAGGCAGTCTATGTGAGAGAAATTTGGGATTTTTATGGACCTGTGGAAGTTTCAAGCTTCTGACATTAGTCTGAATCCTTGTTTCTGAGCTTATAGTGAGCATTGCAGATATCAGAAGTATTTTCAGTCTAAAAATTTGCACTCCACACATAGTACAGTCTGTTTGTGTTGATCAACAACAACAGCATTTTGTTTACTGGCAGAATTTTTTGCTGGGTGATGCTTAGCAGCTACACCTGCTGAGGCACAACCCTGCAGGATGATATGCAAGTAAAGATGATGCAAGAAATAGAAAATGGTCACTTCCTTCTTCCACTTCTGATTCATTTCACACACTTTGTATGTTATTGATTGTTTTTTTCACTGACCTGTGCTGGCATTTGTCTCAGATACCTTAAAAAGACTTGCCCAAGCAATGTACTGTCACATCAGAAGGAGTCTCTTTTTCTTGCTCTCTCCAGAGGAACCTCCACCCCTCTCTAGGCAAAACACATGAGATGCTAAGGCTTAAAATTTATGGAGCCTGATTTAAAAGCCAGGATGTCTCCTGGTCTCAAGGGAAGGGAAATGACCCTTGGCTTATTTTGCAGTCACTCCTTTTCAGAGAAGGAAGTGCTAGTAAGTGCTCACTTGAGGCACAACAGCTTAGTACAAATGAAGGCCAAAAAGCAGACACATAATTACTGTGACTGGGAATAGAGGAGCCAAGCAGAACACGTGAGAAGTTTCCCTTGTGAGCAGAGCTCTGCGAGCAGTACATGCCAGCAGTCACAGTAATGTCTGAGATGGGAGCTACCAAACATCCAGGACTGAACTCGGGGTCCTGCTTCCCTTCCCAAGGTAGCTCAGTGGGAGCTGGGTGCTGGGTCCATGGTTTCAGCATTGGAGAAGAGACAGAAAGGAAAGGTAGCACTGGGAAAAGGAAATGCCTAAATGCCTAATGCATCCTGGACATTGGTAGGAGTTAGACATAGAGAGAGTCCATCACACACCCTGTGGATACGTGACCACTTGAGCAGTTTGAGAGCAAGCTCTGAAACCCCATCACACTCACTCAGAGGGAACCTCACATGGAATTTCAAAACACAGCATTCTCAGGCTCTTGGGAGCCCTCCTGAAAGAGATCCAGGCCACTTGCTCCCATAGCACCCAGGACTTTCTCCTCAAGATGAGCCTTCCCACAGCTTCCTGGTGGGGACATCTCCTTGACTGGGACATCTCTGAGTGGCCCACCCCAGTTCCCTGTCCACAGCACCTAGAAGTGACAGTGTCCCGCGTTCCATGGGGCACAACATACAAAGCAACCTGGACCCAACACATGATGCAGCTTGAAGCCAGAAGGAGCCATTAGTTTGTCTTACCTGGCAATCACAGACCATTGGATTCCACCTGATTACTGCATCTGGTGACTTAGTTAGGCAAAATGTCTTGGTCCTTTCAAGACTCTGTAGGGTGTCAGTCAAAAGTCTGGGAAGGAAATAGACTGATCCTGCTGCTGTCTGATGTCCCAACAGCAGCAGAGAAGAGCTTGGGTAAGCTTTGCCTCCATGATACCAGCAGGCAACCAGCAACTCACTACTGTAGAGGAAGGCAAAATGAATCCAGGTTTGTGCTCTCTGGTCTGAGGAAAAAACCAGTTCTGACCCTCAAATGTGATATTCACTTTGACCCTCAGCAAGTTAGAGTCAAGAGTCAAAAGGGGATGATGTAACACTGCCTTTACAAATGTTGCACCACTTTCCTTGTTGCACTTCCACTTATTGCTCAAACACAACTCTTCTGGCCAGGATTTTCCAGCATAATGCTGAATAAAAGTGCAGCGAGATAGTGTATAACATCCTTATTAGTAGCTGTTAATAGTTCACAGACAATGTGCAAAATGAACATAAGTAATTTCTAAAAGACTTGATGCACACAAAATATTCAACAAATCTAGGAATCCTGGACAATAAAATATTTTGGGGTTTTTCTCATTTCTATGGCCTTTTCTTGGTGTTAAATATGATAAGGTCTCAGAAGGGAACTTGCTGTCATGTATGTATGTGAAAACATATTCTCACCAAGTCTCTCAGAGAAAATGCCCCTCTATAGTGTCCTCTTCTCATCTTCCAAGAGCGAGGGAATGGCAGCACCTCAGCCTCTCCCCAGCCAGTAATTCATCAATAAACAGGGGTGATTATCCCACTGTATTTAGCATTAGTAAATTCAAGAATCATGTTAAGGGACTTGAACGCATCCAGAGGAGGGCAACGAAGCTGGTGAAAAGGCTGGAAGGAATGTCCTATAAGGAGCTGTGGACTTTGAACTTGTCAATTTGGAGAAAAGGAGGCTGAGGCATGACCTCATTGCTCTCTGCAGCTGCCTGAGGAGAGGAAGGGGAGAGGGAGGTGCTGACTCCTTCTCCCTGGGAGAAGGGAATGGTTCAAAGTTGCTCCAGGGGAAGTTCAGAATTAACATTACAAAACATGTCTTTACTTAGAGGGTGGTCAAACACTGGAACACGATTCCTCAGAAGTGGTTGGTGCCCCCAGCCTGTCAGTGTTTAAAGAGGCATTTGGACAATGCTCTTAACCACATGCATTAAATTCTGGTCAGCCCTGCAGTTGAACGGGGTGATCATTGTAGGTCCATTCCAACTAAAATTTCTATTCTATTCTATTCTATTCTATTCTATTCTATTCTATTCTATTCTATTCTATTCTATTCTATTCTATTCTTCCCTTTGTGAGAGACCTTTCCCCTTAGCACTCAGCTGCTGCTTGCCTTCCACACATGCTATAAAGTCCAGCTTCTCTGGGGGACAGGTTGCTCAAACTGAGTCCATAGGAAAGAGCTACTTGGTGAATATGGTTTGGTGAGTGTGACCAAACAGCTCAGCCACCTACGCTCATGCTCTGTCTGGGGGAAATGACACCTGGGCACTTCCAGTAAGTCCAGCATCCTTTCACTGTCTGCTTCTGGGAACTCCCTTCTGAAACACCCAACCTCCTGTAGGTGTACATGCACTTCCTACTGCTTCTGTCTGGAAAAACCAATCTGTGTGCACACTCTTACAGCAATGCCAGTCAGGCAGGTAAGACCCATGTAGAAGTGTATTTCCAGGAACATTTCAGTTTTCAGATCTGTCCTTTTTGCTGTTGTATTGGAAACTGGAAGCACACTAAATCTTCAGAGAGAGATGGTAAATGCACAAAAAAGATACCCTCAGGATGCATCTACTCCTGCAGCAGTCATGAGCTGGTATTAGTTTCATATTCTGAAAACAGAACTACATGTGATAACCACATTGAGGACAATTGCAGCTGACCTTTTTGTCTGAGGGACAGCAGCAGCTGGATTCAGAAGGAAGAGTATTTCCCACACCATGCAACCTTGATCTGTTGTACATATTGACTTCACAGAAGAGTATTCTGAGTAGCTGGATGAGAGCATATCAGGCAGCAAAACATTCTTTCTTGCTACAACAAAGTGGGAAGGTGAGATGTCAGTGGACTCCTTACTGCAAGATTGCTTTGTCCAGGCTTCATGTTTGCTCATGTTGCACCTTCACAGCAAGACTCAAAGCACCTCCAGTTCCCTTTGTTCATTTCTCTCTCAGGTGGAATCACCCACTTGCAGTGAGGAAGTATTTTCTCAACCTGCTGTCTGACAAGCAAAAAGAATCCTGGTTGTCAATCCCAAAGCTTGTTTTCCAGCTACAGCCTCACTTCACTGATTCTCCTTTACACCCTCCAGTGTCCTCATGTCCTCTTGCTGCCCTAGCAAAACCCTTTCTGGTACCAAATGCAAGACTGCTTTCCTGATTGCATGTCACTCCACCTTCCACCCCTTTGTGAAAGAGCTAGACTTTTCTTGTCACCCCACTGCATAGAAAGCATCTCTAGACATTGTTGGCATCAATTCCCAGAGCAGTCTCCCATCCTGTAGGCAGATTCAGGGTTTGCTTGAGATGGGGAACTTGCAGCCATGCCAGGCTTTCCAGGTAGCATTTGCCAGAGCATATGTAGTTTAAGTGAACAGAAATATAAAGAACAGGCTGACTATCTCAACCCCTTGCTAGCCAAGTTCTGCACATGTTCTCCAGTAAAATTCTCAAATGAGGTCAAGACATTTAACTCATCATCACCACACTGTTCCCTCCCAGACCAAATGGTGTCCAGACAGATGACAAACACTCTATCTTGGTAATATGGATGATCAAAATCCACCACTGCAACACAGCTGCTTTGGACAGGAGCACAGGAGCTTTCCCAAGCCAGGAGTATTACACAACCATTGCCTAGAAAGGAGGAAATCAGCAAAACTTCTCTAGTTAAAATCACAGCAGAAAATTAAATGAGTAAAAAGTGGGCTTGGCCAATGACATTCAGACTCAAACAGCTGGGAACGGGAGATCCTGGTGGTTCTAGTTGCCAGAGGCCACCAGGAAATTAAAAGTAGCTTTCTATTGGGGAGGCTGGAGGCCAACAACACCATGGCCTCTACCAGCACTGAATTAGTCCTAAGTTGACCCAACCTGACAGCACTTCCTGCAACATCTGGATATTCTTTGCATGTCTCTGCCAAGTTGCAGCTTGTTCCAAGTCTGTTGAGTTCATGTGACCTGAAAACAGACATCTGCCTGGGAGCAGGCAGCACCAAAAGCAAGAACTGTGCTGAGAGTTTGGTTATCCCTTTGCCAGCAATCACATGGACATCTGCACAGCCCAGGCACAGGTCATCGGGAATGGTCCAGACTTCACTGGCAACAGCAGCCCCACTGCTGTGTGGCCATGGCAAGGTTGCTTGACAGGTCCTGTCCCCATCCCTGACAGCTCTGCCCAGGGTGGTGGCATACACAGAGCAGCCTGCCTCCAAGCAAGTTCCAACAGGATCCGCTTACAGGGAGGGATCTGCCCTCCGTTACACAAGCTGATAGTGCAGGATGGTGAGTCATGACACCTGGGAGGGCACCTGAGTGAACAAGGCTCCCCAAGAGAGATAACTCAATGCATACCCCACAATGCCTTGGGCCAAGCTTGCCCACAGGCACCAGAAGAATATTCCTCACCTCTTGTGCAAACTTCCACCCAAGCAGGGCGCTTTTCTATGGATCCACAGGGCAGTTGCATTGTAACAAAAAAAATAGATTTGGTTAAAAAAAAAAAATCCTCCTCTGTCAGGAAGGTCCTACAGGATACAAGGATGCATAAGTACATGAACAAATGCTGCAGGTGTTAGAGGCATCCATGGCGGTGGGCCACAATGGCTGGTGAAGCTGATTGGGGTGCCCATGCTGGTGATGGTATGGTGGGTAACGGGCATTACAGGTGCTTCCTCAATGGCACAGCTCCCTGGGCTAAGCTGAATTTTTGAAGAAGAAAGCAAAGTTCTGGTGTAGTGTTTTTGTGCATGTGGAGGGTGTGCCGTGGAGCCAGAGTGTCTGGGACAGCTGCGGTCAGAGGAAGCTGCTGCGGCTGCTCATGAAGGAGGAAGTCGATGATCCAAGGCTGGAGGCACAGCGAGTGCTGATTTTTACTGGAGAACAGGGGAGGTGCTGGGGGGAGTTGGAGAAAAGAGTCCAGCCTAAGAAAAGAGCACGGAAGGAAGAGGCTTGGAAAGTGCACTGCTGATGTGGACATGGAGGAGAGGGCTGGGAAAGGAGCTTTTCCCTATAGAGAGTAGGATGCAGCTTTGGTGAGATGTGGGAGAAAGGGCTGAGGTTTTGAGATAGAGGGAGTGGAAGGAGCAGAGGCATGTCAGGCAGACACAACTGGGTGAGACAGAGAACTGCTTCCAAGTGGAAAATAATCCAGGAAATGGTGGGTGAAAATCAAGTGGACTGGGTGATATGGAAAGGGTACAAAAGTCATCATTCAGAGCTGCCATAAAAGACCAGGTTGAAATGTATGTGAAATGAGAGGCATCCTGGAGCAGCCATGGTGAATAAAAAACAAAATTTTGCCCTCAGCTATCTGTAGCAAACACGCAATTGGTCGTGCCTTGTAGACTCATGGCTTCATTTCACCATCGTTTTTGTTTTGCTCACTTAAAACCCTTAAGCTTTACCTGGCACCATTTGAATCCGATGAAAGAGAGCAGAAGAGCAGGGAATGGGCATATGTTTTTTTTCTGGAAAATCCCTGAGTGCCTGTACACAAGCAGAGAGCAGACCAAAGTCACGCAGACAGGAGCAGGCTGGAAACATCCAGCAATACATGGGGCTCATCACCAGCATGTGCTGCAGGCATCTCCTCCACTTCATGGATAAGCCAAGACAGCAAATATTGGAGCATGCAGCCCCAAGGTTAATGGCAACTAGCCATGGGGCAATGCCAGGGCAGGATTTCTAGGGAGCTGGGGCAGGGGAAGAGGTCTGCTGTGTTGCAGCCATGCAGAACAGCTCCTCATAAAGGCATCAGGTAATGGTGCTTTCTGGGTGTGGGTCTTACTAGTCAGCTCTGCTAAACTAAATCCAAGTGTGAATGTCCAAAGCAAGGCAACAAAGCTGGGGAAGGATCCAGAGCACAAGTCTGATGAGGGAGCTGAAGCTGTTTAGCCCAGAGAAAAGGAGGCTTGGTGGGACATCATTATTCTCTACAACTACCTGAAAGGAGGTTGTAGCCAGGTGGGGACAGCCTCTTCTCCCACATAAAAAGAGATGGACAAGTGGAAATGGCCTCAAGCTGTGCACAGGGAGGTTTAGATTGGGTATTAGAAAAAAATTCTTAACTGAAAGGGTGATCAAGCATTGGAACAGGCTGGCCAGGCAAAT